>JBBGZY010000255.1:2345000-2482500 GCA_037952925.1 Lithobates clamitans
AGGTGGCACTGTGGGCACTGGTAGGTGGCATAGTGAGCACTGGCAGCTGACACTGGTGGGCACAGAAAATGCAGCCACGGCTTTCTGTGTGAGGGACCGATGTTCCTCTGACAGAAGCCGGTGATCGGCTTTTTTTCCCCCTTGCGCTAACAGCGTGAGGGAAAAAAAAAATACTGATTATCGAGCTTCCGTTTACATCACGTGATCAGCCGTCATTGGCTGACAGATGATCACGTGGTAGGGGGCCGGGATCGACCCCTTACTCGGATCTTCGATCAGCAGAGTCTCAGACTGATCACAGAGCGTGCTGTGTACGACCTGCAAGGTCGCGCAGACAGTGCTTGCTTGGGAGGATGTCCATGGCCCACGCTGTAGTCGTCTTTCAATTATAGCACGGGCGGCAAGTAGTTGCTTGTAATTAGTGTGTGTGTATATATATATATAAAAGGTCAATGAGTTTCTGGACTCCTGACAGACCCTTGCATCTTTCATCCAGTGCTGCACTGACGTTTCCGGATTCTGAGTCATAGGGCAAAAGAATTGTCAAATGATTTGCGGAAAAAGGTAGTTGAACTGTAAAAAACAAGAAAGGGATATAAAAAGATATCCAAGGAATTGAGAATGCTAATCAGCAGTGTTCAAACTCTAATCAAGAAGTGGAAAATGAGGGTTCTGTTGAAACCAAACCACGGTCAGGTAGACTAACTAAAATTTCAGCCACAACTGCCACGAAATTTTTTCGGGATGCAAAGAAAAACCCACAAAATAACTTCAGGTGAAATACAGGGCTCTGAAAACACGTGGTGTGTCTGTTTCAAGATGCACAATAAGGAGGCACTTGAAGAAAGATGGGCTGCATCGTCAAGTCGCCAGAAGAAAGCCATTACCACGCAAATGCCACAAAGTATCCCGCTTACAATACGACAAGCCTCAAACCTTCTGGCACAAAGTCATTTGAAGTAACTTTTGGCCACAACCATAAACGCTACATTTGGACAGGAGTCATTAACGCCTATGATGAAAGGTACACCATTCCTACTGTGAAACACGGGAGGTGGATCGCTGATGTTTTGGGGGATGTGTGAGCTACAAAGGCACAGGAAATTTGGTAAAAATTGATGGCAAGATGAATGCAGTATGTTATCAAAAATTACTAGAACATTTGCATTCATCAGCCAGGAAGCTGCGCATGGGACGTACTTAGACATTCCAACTTGACAATGATCCAAAACACAAGACCAAGTCATTGGCTACAGCAGAATAAAGTGAAGGTTCTGGAGTGGCCATCTCATTCTCATGACCTCAATATCATTGAGCCACTCTGGGGAGATCTTAAAATGTGTAGTTCATGCAAGACAGCCCAAGAATTTATAGGAACTGAAGGCTTTTTGCCAAGAGGAATGGGCAGCTTTACCTTCTGAGAAGATAAAGAGCCTCATCCACAAATACCACAAAAGACTTTAAGCTGTCATTGATATTAAAGAGGGCAATACAGGGTATTAAGAACTGGGGTTTGTCAATTTTTGATCAGGGTCATTTGGGTAGTTTCTGTTGCAATTATGATTTTTGGCTTCAGCCAAATACTAACCATGAGTGAAAGAAAAGTTTTTGTGTTATCATTCATATTCTCTGAAAAATAGCCAAGAAATTATAAATTCTGCCAGGGTAGGTAAACTTATGAGCACAACTGTACAATTGTTAGAGATGGAACACAGGGCAATGTATTTGTTCTTGTTATACAGCAAGGGCCCCTTGTTTTCTCATGCATACCAGTATTTTGCCATGGAAGCAGTGGCAGAGTCCAGGCGTTTTTCCGCATGAAGCTGGAGACAGCTGTCTAAGAAGGTGCGACCCACACAGATCTGCGTTTTCATCTCTGCCAGCTTGTGCTGCACGGTCTTAAGAGACAAGATATGGAAAGTATTCAGTGAACAAATTCATTTCCTTGCTATTGTAAAATCATAAAGCATTGAAATGGTTTAATTTTAGAAAAGCTGGCAGCACAATAATAATGCTGTGTAACTAATTCACAGATTCTTTCCACTATGCATGCTTTGAAGGACCACCTACAAATGACATTAACAGGAAAGTGAGAGGCAATAGCCCAGAAGTGCTGTTTTTTTTTTTTAAGTAATTTTTTTAAACTAGCCAGATCTAGACAGCAAAGAAACAAATACCCGGGGAGTGTACGGTAATAAATCTTTGATAAAATACAGTAGAGGACTAGCTAAATGCTCAGCTTAAGGCAGGGAAATCACAGATTGCATTGATTGTTAACATAAATGTCCTTTTATTTCTTTAAACAACTCTTTACACTTTGTGCTACATCATGTCCTATCTGTTCATAATTTTACATTTAATTACCCGTATTTATCGGCGTATAACACGCACTTTTTTCCCCTTAAAATCAGGGGAAAGTCGCAGGTGCGTGTTATACGCCGATACCCTGCGATCCCGACCTGTCACAATCTTAAAATCGCCGACCGCGATTTGAAAATGGCGCCGCCGGCGCCGAAATACACCGAGCCGATCCTCGGCTCTTTCCGGCGGCTCTCGTTTACTTTCGGCTCCACTCGTAGTCCCGAGCGGAGCTATCCGAACCTACTCGGCTAGGTTCGGATAGCTCCGCTCGGGACTACGAGTGGAGCCGAAAATGAACGAGAGCCGCCGGAAAGAGCCGAGGACCGGCTCGGTGTATTTCGGCGCCGGCGGCGCCATTTTCAAATCGCGGTCGGCGATTTTAAAGCTCAGGACAGGGGATCGAAGGGAAGGCTGCACTGGGGAAGGCTGCACTGGGAATGGCTGCACTGGGAATGGCTGCACTGGGAATGGCTGCACTGGGAATGGCTGCACTGGGAATGGCTGCACTGGGAATGGCTGCACTGGGAATGGCTGCACTGGGAATGGCTGCACTGGGAATGGCTGCACTGGGAATGGCTGCACTGGGAATGGCTGCACTGGGAATGGCTGCACTGGGAATGGCTGCACTGGGAATGGCTGCACTGGGAATGGCTGCACTGGGAATGGCTGCACTGGGAATGGCTGCACTGGGAATGGCTCCACTGGGAATGGCTCCACTGGGAATGGCTCCACTGGGAAAGGCTGCACTAACAAGGCTGCACTAACAAGGCTGCACTAACATGGCTGCACTAACATGGCTGCACTAACATGGCTGCACTGACAAGGCTGCACTGACAAGGCTGCACTAACAAGGCTGCACTAACAAGGCTGCACTGGGGAAGGCTGCACTGACATGGCTGCACTGACATGGCTGTACTAACAAGGCTGCACTGGGGAAGGCTGCACTGACATGGCTGCACTGACATGGCTGTACTAACAAGGCTGCACTGGGGAAGGCTGCACTGACAAGGCTGCACTGAGAAGGCTGCAATGATGGGCATTTAAATGTAAGTTTTTTTTCCTTCAACTTCCCTCCTAAAAGTTTTTTTTCCTTAAAATTCCCTCCTAAATTGGGGTGCGTGTTATACGCCGGTGCGTGTTATACGCCGATAAATACGGTAAGTACACCAGTCATCTATTGTGAGTTAAAGTGTATGGATAGTTAAAACTTTTTTTTTTTTTTTTTTTTATAGACCATGGAAGGATTTAAACCCCAGCCGGTTTATTTTTTGTTGTCTGTGTACAATTATGGAAACGTATTTTCACTTCCTGACACAGATACGCAACAGGAAGTTAGAGGTAATCTCCCAAAGTGAAGAAAATTTAGACAGTTGTCCCCAGAAAAGTTGTCAACATTAAACATTTTTCCCTTGCCCTTTGTTCTGGCGACAACTGTCAATTTTAGTTCTCCCTCACTTTGTTTCCGATAATGATCAGAGGGAATAATATCCCCAATGGGGTCACACACAGCAATAAAATTAAGGGTCTAACTCCCCCCCCCCCACCCCCAACTATCCAAAAAAAAAAAAACGAAAAAAGAAAAGTTTTGCCTAGAAATACACTTTAATCTCTCAAAGAAAATAAACAAAATGCATTTTTTCCTTTCAAAGATCCTACTGGATGCCAGTCCATTGACTGATGTAAATAAAATATTAAGGTTACCACCAGCAATCCAATGTGGATACAAGAAGTGGGGACACCTTCATATTATAGAGAATGGTTAAAGTCATTTGCAGGTGGTAAGGACCAATATATCAAATCAGCATGCCCAAATGTTCTTAAAGTGAACATACTGTAGCCTATTTTCCTTCTTTAAGTACAATTTTTAACATAGGTGTGGACAAAATAAATACCTGTAAGTGTGCCACAGTCTTTCCAAACGCCTTCCTTTGCTTGACATAGTTCCGGGTTTCCTCAAACATGAACTCACAGCTAGCAATGGCCATATCTGAAATCAATAATCGCTCCTACAATTTATAGACAAGTCATCAGTGTTAATAAAGAATTTGCATCTTAAAAGTGAAATTTCATATATAGCATAACCATACAGTAGTTACTGACAGACACAACTGTTGTCAGTCTAAATGACTGGTATTAATGCGGGTCTAAAAGGCTGAAGGTTTTTTACCTTCATGCATTGTAAGAATAGGATTTTTTTCGTTTCTCCGAGCTCTCCAGGCAGTTCCTTTGACCTCATGATTCTCATTTGCTCTGACATGCACTGTGAGCTGTAAGGTCTTATATAGACAGGTGTGTGACTTTCCTAATCAAGTCCAATCAGTATAATCAAACACAGGTGGACTCAAATGAAGGTGTAGAACCATCACAATACTTAGGACCATCTGATATTTCAGTTTTTTTCTTTTTTAATAAATCTGCAAAAATGTCAACAATTCTGTGTTTTTCTGTCAATATGGTATGCTGTGTGTACATTAATGAGGAAAAAAAAATGAACTTAAATGCTTTTAGCAAATGGCTGCAATATAATAAAGAGTGAAACATTTAAGGGGGTCTAAATACTTTCCGTCCCCACTGTACCTGTAAAATCCTTTTCTTTGAGTACATCATGGGACAGAGTCAGGCTGATATTCATTACCTACTGGGTTATACTTCCATCATCAAGTGAATGGACACTGGTAGACCGAAGGTCTTCAGACAGGAAGTGATCCCCTATATAACCCCTCCCATACAGGAAGCACTTCAGTTCAGTAATTACTTAATGGGTTATAGGCTACCTTCAGGTGTTGACACTGGTAAACCCAATCAAGGAAGTTTACTCCCTATATATCCCCTCCTCCTTCCAGGAGCACATCAGTTTTTGTAGCAAAGCAATATACTTAATCCCTAAAGAGGGGAGGGACCTCTGTGTCCCATGATGTACGCCAAGAAAAGGATTTTACAGGTAAGCTGTAATAAAAATCCTATTTTCTTTACCGTACATCATGGGACACAGAGCCTTAAGTAATAACTTAATAGGACGTTCCATAGCAATGCTACTTGAGGGGAGGGAGAAACAACTGCAGGGCACCCACAGACTTGAGGATTTATACTGCTGCCTGCAGTACACTGTGCCTGAAGGCGAAATCCTCATACCTCCTTACAACCACCTGATAAATCTTCTGAATGTATGCACTGAAGATCTGAGCCATGGAGACCTGGTGACGCACTGCCCAAGAAGCACTAGTCGACCTGGTAGAGTGCGCCTTAACTTGAAACGGGAATCTTACCCCTTAAAACATAAGTTTGAAATATCACTTGCCGAATCCACTTGGCAACAGTGGATTTTGACGCTGCCTGTCCTTTCTTAGGACCCTCTGGCTGAATAAATAAGACATCAGTCTTACGAATCTGAGCAGTTGTCTAAAAAATAGATTTTCACTGCTCTCACCACATTAAGACAATGTAGTGACTTTTTCCCTGGAACATGGTTTTGGAAAAAA
The DNA here is from genome assembly GCA_037952925.1 of Lithobates clamitans. Lineage (NCBI taxonomy): Eukaryota > Metazoa > Chordata > Amphibia > Anura > Ranidae > Lithobates > Lithobates clamitans. The sequence continues at coordinate 2,350,841 of JBBGZY010000255.1, forward strand.
CAATGGCAGGACAATATTTTGGTTCAGGTGAAATCTAAAACCACTTTTGATTAAAAAAAAAAAAAAAAAAGTCTGGACGAGGGCGTAACACCACTCTGTCCCCATGACAAATCTTTACAAGAAAGAGCAGCCAATTCCGAAACCCTCCTTGCTGAGGATATAGCAACCAAAAATACCAACTTCCTTGTCAGAAGGACTAGGGGAATATGTTGTATTGGTTTAAATGGCTGTTTTTTGTAACACAGAGAAAACCAAGTTCAAGTCCCAGGGGTTCAAGGGAGGTTTGATGGGCGGAATAAGCCACGTCACCCCCTGTATAAAACCCCGGACTACAGAATGAGTAGCAAGTGGTCTTTTGAAATAAGACCAATAAAGCTGAGATTTTGCCTTTAATAGTACTCAAGGCCACTTTCATTTCTACCCCTAATTGTAGAAAGGCAAGAATTCTGGATATGATATATCTCCGAGGGTGCCAACGCTTGGATTCACACCAGGAAACATAAGCCCTCCAGACTCTATAGTTCTGGAAGCTGGCTTCCTTGCACTAATCAGGGTAGAGATAACTGACCTGGAAAGCCTACGTTTCTTCAGAATGTGGTTTTAAAAGCCAAGCCGTTAAATTTAGAGACCGTAAGGTAGGATGGAATATCGGTCCCTGTGAGAGCAAATCTGGCAGTAGTAGGAGGGACCATGGGCCCTCCACTACCATCTCTAAGATTTCTGCATAACATGACCTTCTGGGCCATGCTGGTGCCACCAGAATTACCGGCTCTTTCCAGATTGATCCTGCAAAGAAGTCGAGGCAGCAACTAAATAGGGGGAAATGCATGGATCAGTGAGAACTGATCCCATGGGGTCACCAACACATCCGTTCCACATGTGAATGGATCCCTTGTTCTGGCCACAAAGTTGACTAACTTTATGTTGAACCTGGACGCTAGAAGATCTACATCCGGAGTCCCCCATCTTTGGTAAATAGCCTGAAATATGTTGGGGTGAAGAGACCATTCCGCTGGGAATAACTGCTGGCGATTCAAGCAGTCCGCCTGCCAATTCTCTACTCCCAGAATAAAGACTGCCGATAGGCACGGAACATTCCTTTCTGTCCAAGTTAGAATATGGTTCACCTCTCTCTGCGCTGAGACCTTTGGTGCCCCCTTGGTGATTGATATAGGCCACAGCTGTGGCATTGTTGGATCGAATCCTGACAGGACAATCCCGTAACCTGAAAGTTTAGGTCTTTAGAGCCAGATGTACTGCCAGAATCTCTAGGATATTGATGGACAAGGTTCCTTTCGGTTCTTGACCACTGTCCCTGGACAGTTGTGTTTTCTAGTACTGCTCCCCAGCCTGAAAGGCTGGCATCGGTCGTTACCACTTTCCAGATGACTGGTCTGAAGGGTTTTCCTTTCAGCACATTCTGGGTTAGTAACCATCAAGAGAGGCTTTGGGACACTCTTGAGGACAGCTGCTTTGGCAAGTCTAAAGCTTGAATTGTTTTGTTCCAAGCAGACAAGATACTGTTTTGCAACAGTCTTAAATGAAACTGGGTATAGGGAACTGCTTCAAATGAAGCCACCATAGTTCCTAGCAACCAAATGCAAAGGTGAATGGAGGGATCGCCATTTGACCTGACCATCCATACCAACTCTCTTATGGAGTTGATTTTTGCCTGAGGCAAGAACAACCTTTCCTGGGCTGTGTCTATGATCAGACCCAAGTACTCTAGCTTTTTTAGCGGTATTTAAGGAAGATTCTCTAGGTTGAGAATACAACCCAACTTCTTCAGATAGTTGGTTGTAGTGCGTACGCTTTGCTCCAAACGAGCCACAACTGATCTATTAGCAATAGATCATGTAGGTACGCTACGACTGTTATGCCCTGTGCCCTTAACCCGGCTAGAGGTGGGGCCAGCACTTTGGCGATCACCCGGGGTGCTGTGGCTAGCCCGAAGGGCAGGGCTACAAATTGAAAATGCTGCTGTTCTAACTCTAACCGCAGAAACTTTTGATGAGCGGGAAATATAGGGACATGCAGATATGCATCCCTGATGTCGATTGATGCCAGAAGTTCTCCTCCTAGAAGGATAGAAACTATTGACCTGATCGTCTCCTTGCGAAAGGAACGGATCTTCAGGAACTGATTTAGATTTCTTCGATCTAGAATGGGTCCGACGTCTCCATTTGGTTTTTGCATCATGAAAAGATTTGAATAAAAACCCCAGACCTTGCTCCTTTGTATGATCACCCCTTGAGATATTAAATCGGTCTAGTGCTTGAAACAGAGATTGTCCTTTCTCTGGATCTTTGGGAACGCTTGACCTCAGGAAGCGAGACTGTAGAAAGTCCCGAAATTCCAGCTTGTACCCCAGCGGTACTGTCGAGATGACCCATCTGTCCTGAATTTCTTGCTTTCCAGACTTCTAAAAACTGCAGAAGTCTTCCCCCCACCTTGGTGAGGGGGGTTGCCTCTTCATGATGAGGCTTTAGGATTCTGCTTTGCAGGTGTCCAACCCCAGGACCTCTTTTGAGCCTGGGTTTGACTCTGAGATTTTCCTCTAGAGTGTGACGGCGGAGGCTGTCGCCCCTGCCTAGAGGCGGAAGCCCCTGGCGTAGGGGAAAGAGCCCGTTTAAATGAAGGGCATTTATACTTTCTTTTGACTGGCAAAAGAGTACTTTTCCCACTAGAAATTGTTTGGATATATTTGTCCACGTTTTCTCCAAATAGTCGCTTCCCATGAAAAGGGAACCCAGTTAGGAGTTCCTTACATGGTGCTTCAGCTGAAATTTTTAATTTTTTTTTCCCAACCACGGGATTCTACGCATATGCACAAGCATAAGCGTAAGGTGGGACGCCTGGTGAATAGAATCCTTAATAGCATCTATGGCAAAGCATAATGCTTTTGGTAGTTCAGCCAAATCCCGAACTTATTGTGCAGGAAGCTCTCTAAGGGCCTGTTTAAATTGGTCCTTTAGTGATTGATAGACGCTTATTGCAGCGACTGCAGGCTGAGTAATGGCACCTGCCATGGAAAAAGTATATATTAACAGGGATTCCAACTCCTTATCTGTTGGATCCTTTAAGCATCTGTGCATTGTCTACTGGACAAGTTAGGCCTTTGTTTACATTGGAAATTGCAGTGTCAACTGCTGGTATTTTCCATTTTTTGGAGAATTTCTCCTCCAGGGGATAGAGAATTGCAATTTTCTTAGGAGGGAGAAAAATGCTTATCCGGGTGATCCCATTCAGCAAAAAATAAGCTGTTCAAGTAATGCATGCGCAGGAAACGCATGCAAAGGTTGAGAGGGTTTTAAGGAACTCAAGGAAGAAAATGAACTTTCAGGAGACTCCGTTAGGGGTAGCATGAAAGTAGAAGAACCATCTCCGTAAGAGACTGTATCAGCAATTCCTCAGATTTTGAGAGGCCAAAAAAGGGGCGCAGCGGGGGGGGGGGGGGTACAGTGCTGCTGTCCCCCTAACCCTCTGGTCCCATCAGGGAGAAGAAAATACTTTTGCAGCTTTCTCTTACCTTGCAGAATCTCCCCTCTACACGCTGCTGAAATCAAACACGGACTGAGCTTACAGTGAGACAACAGAGTAAGGTATGTGCATAGGCTCCCTCTAGTGGAGAATTAAGGCATGGCAACATTTTTTCCCTAATAGAAGAAATACATAGATATTTTTAATACCCAAGTTTCTTCCCTTACTTTATCCTCGCTGCAGGATTTGTTGAATTAACAAGCAATTCAACCTTCACCCATCATGGTGGACTGCGTTTAGCAAACCTCCAGGGACTGGGTCCCTAAAACAGGGTTCCAACTGCTCTGGACCTGTAAAAGCACCCCATCAGGAAGTTTAAGTAATGTAACAAGACCTAAGCCCTGGGTTCCTGGGTTCCAGCCCTACAAAGAGGCGTTACAGGCAAAACCTCATGCTTCGGATACGTGGCCCCAGGTACCATGCTTTTAGGCCTAAATGGCACTTTGGATGGATCTGGTGTATGGAGGCTATTTAAATCCAGCATGGATCCCTCCTGGAGCTCCTCAGAACACATGTTCACTCGTGACCAACACCTTTGGACGCTGGCGAAAAAATAGATGTGCTCTTGGAAGGAGGAGGGGTTATATAGGGAGTAAACTTCCTTGATTGGGTTTACCAGTGTCAACACCTGAAGGTAGCCTATAACCCATTAAGTAATTACTTAAGGCTCTGTGTCCCATGATGTACGATAAAGAAATCCTATTTTCTTTTTCATACATCATGGGACACAGAGTCAGGCTAATATTCATTACCTACTGGGACGTCCCAGAGCAATAGCCTTGAGAGGAGGGAGACACCCTGCCAAACTATAGCCATCAGAACTTATACGTCAGCCCGCAGTACACTGAGGCCGAAAGCCGAAACCTCGGCTGCTCGAACATCCACTTGATAAAATTTTGTGAACGTATGCACTGAAGACCAGGTAGCAGCCTTACAAATCTGAGCCACAGATACCTGATGGCGAAAAGCCCAGGAGGTTCCTACACCCCTGGCAGAATGAGCTCTCACCCTAAAGGGAGGAGCTTTATGTTTCAGACCGTAGACCTGAATGACCAATTGACAGACCCAATTGGCAATGGAAGCTGCCTGCCCTTTCGGCAAAACAAAAAAGGAGTCTGATCCTCGGATCTCCGCAGATCTAGACAAATAAACCTTGACTGCCTGGACAATGTCCAAAGAATGCAGTCGCCTCTCTTCTGCCGAATGAGGCTGAGAGAAAAAAGAAGGTAAAATAAATGTCCCGATTTAAATCAAAGGCCGAGACCACTTTTGGCAAAAAGGATGGAAAAGGTCGTAACACGTGAAGGTGAAGGATCAAGTATGGTTCCCTGCACAAAAGGGCAGCCAACTCCAACAGCCTTCTAGCCGGGGTGATGGCCATCAGGAAGGCTATCTTGCATGACAGCAAGTCTAATGGAATTTCCTTGATAGGTTCAAACGCCCATTTCTGTAACACAGACAACACCAAGTTCAAGTCCCAAGGACACATAGGTGACCTAATAGGGGGAAGCAAGCGAGTTACCCCCGGCATTAAGGTTCGGATCAGTGAATGGGAGGCTAAATGCCTTTGAAAGAATACTGATAGGGCTGAAACAACCTCTGATTTACTCAAAGCCAATTTGATTTCCACAGCTGAATTCTCCCAATCACGTATTTCCGAGGATGCCATTTTCTGGCTTCACACCAAGCAATTAATGTCTTCCAGACCTTATGATAAATTTTTCTAGTGACAGCTTTTCTAGCATTCACTAGGGTAGACACTACTGGTCCCGAGGTTCCACGGTTCTTCAGCACCCTGGCTTCAATAGCCTTGCCGTCAAATTTAGAGACTGTAAATTGGGGTGGAATATGGGACCTTGAGACAGTAGATTGGAGCAAGGTGGAAGCGTCCATGGCCCATCTATTGTCAGTTTCACAATCTCCAGGAAACCAGGGCCTTCTGGGCCAGGCTGGTGCCACCAGAATGACTGGAACCCCCTCTTTCTGAATCCTGCGCAACAAAGGTGGAAGGAGAGGGATCAGAGGGAAAGCATAAACCAGGGAGTACTGTCTCCATGGAACTATCAGAGCATCTGCTTCGATTGCCAGAGGATCCCTTGTTCGGGACACAAATTGCTGTAGCTTGTTGTTGAATCTGGATGCCAATACGTCAACCTCTGGCCATCCCCAACACTGGCAAATTTCCTGGAACACCCCTGGGTGTAGGGACCATTCCCCCGGGCAGATCTGCTGATGGCTGAGATAATCTGCCTTCCAGTTCTCTACTCCCGGGATATGGACTGCCGATATAAATTGGCACATGACTGCCCAGGCTAGTATGTGGTTTACCTCCTTCAGAGCTGAACGTCTCCTGGTAACGCCTTGGTGGTTTATATAGGCAACTGCAGTGGCATTGTTGGACTGTACCCCTGTACCCTGATAGGGCAGTCCCGAAGCTCCACCGTCCAGGACCGTAGGGCCAGGCGTACTGCCCATAATTCCAGGACGTTGATCTGTTCTGTCCCTGACCATTTCTCCTGAGTTGTGAGCCCTTCTAGGGTCGCTCCCCAGCATGAGAGACTGGCATCTGTAGTCAGTACTCTAAGTTACCGGGAGAGAGGATTTTCCCTTTCACAGGTTCTGAGCCAGCGACCACCAGTTTAGGCTTAAGCGTTAGGCTTTTCCTCTTCTGATCCAGGCCAACATGATGTCTTGTTGTAAGGGCCTGGAATGGACCTGGGCATAGGGCACTGCCTCAAAGGAAGATACCATACTCTCTAGAAGACTCATACAGAGCTGAATGGGGGGGGGGTTGTCTGGTGCCCCTTATCGGACGCACCTGAACCTTCAGGGCACAGATCCTTACAGGTGGCAAGAATACTCTTGCTTGAACTATCTCAAGGATCAGACCTAAATACTTTAGACTTTGAGCTGGTTTCAAGGCTGACCTTTTGGTATTTATGATCCAGCCTAAGCTTTTCAAATACCGCACTGTGCATATTGTGCTCTGTTCTAAAGCCTGTAATGAGTGATCTCTGAGTAGGAGGTCGTCCAGATACCTAAGCACTGGGATCCCTTGGGCCCTTAAAAGGCCCAGTACTAGTGCTAGGACCTTTGTGAACACCCGGGGAGCTGTAGCCAGTCTGAAGGGTAGAGCCATAAACTGGAAAGGACGTTCCTCTACTACATGATGTAGTGCCTGAAGCAATAAGTTTCTTTTTGGAAGATCCGAGGGAACGCTGGATCTTAAAAAACTCTGAGGGGGAACCCCCCCAACTCTAGCTTGTAACCACGAGATAGAATTGAGGTGACCCACTCATCCTGAATTATTGTTCTCCAAATGTCCGCAAAGTGCAGCAGCCTTCCCCCCATTCGATGGAGTGGGGGCGTCCCCTCAAAAAGGGGAGCTTGGTGCTGGGTTTAGAAGAAACTTGGACCCAGGGCCTTTTCTGGCCCTGGCCCTGCAGCTTGCCCCTGGCCCGAGCGCCCTGTTGGCGGCAGAACCGCCTTGATGCTGAGACATTGGAGGAAGCAGTCCCTGAGGTTTTGAACAAGGGATGTCTGGTGCTTTTCTTTACAGGAAGTAGAGAACTCTTCCCTCCGGAGATCTTTTGGATATATTTGTCCAAATGATCACCAAATAAACATTCCCCATGAAAAGGAAACCTGCCAATAACTTTTTACAAGGAAGCTCGGCTGACCAGTTCTTAAGCCATAAGAGTCTGCGCATATGTACAGACAAGAGAGCCAAACAAGAAACCTGCTGTATTGAATCCTTTAAGGTGTCAATAGCCAAACAGCGCTTGAGAAATATCTGTCTTACTTTCAGGAAGATCATCCTCCTGGTTAGGCCTATCAGGACGTTTGACCTGATCCTTTACAGACTGGCAGATACCAACTGCTGCAACAGCTGGCTGAATAGTTGAACTGGCTAAAGAAAAGGAAGCCTTTAATAATGACTCCAATTTCTTGTCAACAGGGTCTTTCAAGCCCTGTGCGTTATCTACCGGACAAGTTAAGTTCTTGTTTAAGGAAGAGACTGGTGCATCTACTGCTGGCATGCTCCATTTTAACAAACTTTTCATCCATGGGATATCAAAGGGAAAACCTCTTAGGAGGAACAAAAATCCTCTCAGGATGTTCCCAATCAGCATACACCGCCTGTTCCAACAGGGGGTGTAGAGGGAAAGCCTGTGCGGCCTGAAGATGCCTCAGGGATCCCAAAGAGGACCAGGGGAGCTCAGTCACCTCTGCAAGAGGCAACTTAAAGGCAGAATGAACCATTTCGGTCAGAGACAGGATCAAAAGCCTCTGAGACTGAGAGGCAGACTTTAACTGGATATCTTCTTGTCTAGATGGCTCGGAAGCAGACTAATCTGCTAGGCCCTCCACAGAGTCCTGAGCTTTAAGCTCTTCCTCATCCTCAACCCACTGCTGCTCCAAACTAGTCTCCGGGAAAGGGGGATCTGTCACGCTTCCTGCTACCCTGCGGGATGGAGGCAATCATGCCAGCAATCCTGTGCTCTAACCCGGCTAGCGCCGAGGACAGTTCATCCTTAGTGATAAAGTGTGAAGCAGCAGCGTTGACTGTAGGCACAATACCAGATAGGCGCAGCGGCTCAGATTGCCCGGAAGCCTCCTGTCTTTCAGGGAATACAATACTTGGGATATGACTAGGTTCATCAGGAACTACTAACGACATCAGTGTGCCCTTCTCTGTAGTGTTAGTACCGCTCCTCTTTTTTGAAGACATTTACTAGCCACAAAAAGATACATGGGTGTAGTATTAAACACCTCAGAAGGGAGACTCTTTAATAGGGCTCGCCAAGCCCCTATGCAACAATCCTGCTAAGCACCTTTAGCCTGCCAAGCAACACTTGGTGACTCACATGACCTGGGTAAGGAAAAAATGAACCGCTGCAAGTGTCTGTTCAGAGCCTGCTCTGTGTCCCACAGCTGCCTTCTGGAAGCACCGCATGCTTGGCCTATACAGCTTAAATAAGCGCCGTAACGTTCTGTGCGTGCGCATACGTGTGTATTTGCATATGACGCAAATCTTCGTGCGCCCGGACAAAAGGCTGCTGTGCATGTGCAGGGAAGTCGTGTGCGCCATGGCCGCCAAACTGCTGAGCATAGCGGCACTCTTGCGAATGCAAGCGGCACGTGCGCCCTGGTGAACCAAGGCGAAATGGCGCACGGCCATCATACAGGTAAAAAACAGCCAGACACAAGCAAAAAGAGTACACTTTGCAAACACCCCCAGCTAGCCCAAAACTCCCCCGTATGGTCACCGCATAGCTTGACTGATTGTTACAATCACTGGGACACACCACAATAATAAGTAAAGGGGTTTCACTTCACTTACCCGTCCAGGCGCAGGGCAGCTTAGCAACTAAGAGCCCAATCTTCACCCTTCACGGCGGGTTCCTGTCACTTGAGGACCTTCAAGGACTGGGTACCCTTTTCATGTTTAAGGTCCACTTCCTTGGACCTGTACAGCACCCTGCAGGAATGCCTTAGCGTTGTAGTGTCCAGGATTCCACTTCACAGGGTCCGGCACCCAGAGGCCACATTGCAAGTTACAAAACCTCGCAGGATCTTGAGTCTTCTTTGCGAGGCTTAGGTACCATTTATCTAAGCATATATGCCTGTGTCAAATGGACCCGATCGGTTAAATCCCTTGATTCATTTAGGAAACCGTTTGTGGGACTAGAGACCTGGAGCTTAAAGAGCTCAAACAAAACCGTGCCATCCACCTTGCAAACACTGGTAAAAAACTGGTAAAAAGCCCGAGGGCTTTCACACTGAAGCGGTGCGCTGGCAGGAGAAGAAAAAAATCTCCTGCAAGCCGAATCTTTTGAGCGGTGAAGGAGTGGTGTATTCACCGCTCCTAAACCGCTCCTGCCCATTGAAATCAATGGGACAGCGCGGCTATACTGCGGTAATACCGCGGCTGTAGCCGCGCTCTACGAGGGGTTATAACCCTTTTTCGTCTGCCAGCGGGGGGTTAAAACCGCACCGCTAGCGGCCGAATACCGCGGTAAAACAGCGCTTAAAATAGCGCTGTTTTACCGCCGACGCCCCCTACCGCCCCAGTGTGAAAGGGGCCTAAAAGAACACATCAGTTTATGCATCAGAACTTTTTATGTATCATGCACATACATTGGCCATTCTTTGTTAGATGAACCTGCACTAACAGTAATGGTCCCATGCAGCCAGCTTCTGGAATACCTCCTCCCCTACCACCTCCATTCCTTAAGGCTGGGTTCACACCTATGCAAATTGGATGCGGTCTCCCTGCTTCCAATTCGCATAGCAGGAGAATATGACAGGGCGGCTATAGAGCGCACTGCACACTGTGCATCTTTGCCTCCATTTCAGGGCCGAATTCATGCAAAGATTCTGCCCTGATTCATCCCTGAAACGGAGAACAGGGCCGAACAGCATTGCTGTGCGATCGGCGGCGGGTTTAGGTGTGAGCCGAGCCTTAAGTGACTGAAATTCTCTCTGGATCTGGACTTTTAAAGTTCTACTGCTACATACATAGCTTGGACTTTTCAAGATCTATATGGATGGCCAAGTACATTTCCTTTACTAGAGTGCGAAATGGCTTTATTTCTCTTCGATTTACACTGATGGCTCCCACACTGGGCAATGACAAACCTCATATTACACAGTTGGAGGAGTTCTCCTGTGTTATTTAGTTGCCAATAAAAAAGGGAGGAAAGTACATACCCTGCTACAAAACTACAAGAGTACCATATGTAATGACAAGGACATCTCTCCCTGAGTTTTCCAGTTCCAGACGTCATTATACAAGCCATTGTTTCACTCTCATTCCAGGGTGTGTGTGTGTGTAATTTATTTATATATATATATATATATATATATATATATATATATATATATATATATATATATATATATATATATATATATATATATATATATATATATATATATCTGACCCTATATGAACCATCTTAAGTCTGCATTCACACCTGAGTGTTTTCAGCTCATAAAACACTCATCTCAAACATTCCATAAATGCCCAACAAAATCCTATTTATTTAAATAGCCCCTGTTCACATCTGAGCATTGTCACCTGAAGCACAAAAAAGTATATGAGCTTCTTTTTAGGCAGATTACAGGCATTTTACATTGATGACCTTTGGACCTCAAAATGCCTGTACAAAAACGCCCGAAAAAACAAATGAAAACGATACACTCAGGTGTAAATTCAGTATGATGGAATCTACAAGTTACTAACCACATGTAGTGGCCCATCATATCACTCATAGCTAGGTAGATTTCTTACCACAGCCCAGAGTTTATTACATTGTAGGCCACACGGGGGAGACATTGTCCACATGTGGTCTGGACTTCTGCATATCCATAAGAAGATGGAGTCCCTCCCATCGCCACAGGAAACACATTGCCACAGTTCAAAAGGCGGTCCCTCACCAGTCATTTACCAAAAACCGAAGGATGGGACTGAAAAATATAACCATAACAGGTAATAACATTAATACATCAACATAATTCAAGGGTGGGATCGTGCTGTCCTGGAAGACCACTGGAAAAGGAGTTACTGGTAAGTCTAACTCCGGTTTTCCCCAGTCGTCTTCCAGGACAGCCCTTGAGAGGATCCCCAAGTACTCACCAGATTGGGGGGGGGGGGGCACAGCTTGGAGGACTTTTCCTAAAAGCCTGATCCTGACTGGACATTAAGTCTAGTCGATAATGCCTGCTAATGCTGCTTTACATATTTGCTCCGGGGTGGCATTAGCTCTTTCTGCCCAGGATGCCGAAAATTCCCTTGTGAAGTGGGCTTTAACACCCCCAGGAAGATCTCTATTTATTGTTCTATAACCTTCTGCAGTAGCTAGCCTGATCCACCTAGATATGTTGACCTTAGAAGCCTTTTGTCCTTTACGTTGTCCAGAAAAGGATAAAAAGCGAATCTGTAATTCTAAATGATTTGGTTACCTTTAGGTACTTTAGGATACACTGCCTCATATCTAGTAAATTAAATTGTTTTTCTTTCTTGTTTGAGGCATTCTGACAGAAAGAAGGGAGGACAATATCTTGCGACCTATGAAACCTAGATGCTACCTTTGGCAAGAACCCAGGGTCCGTCTTTAAGATGACTCTGTCCTCTAGAATCTGAAGGAATGGCTTTCTAATGGAGAGAGTTTGGATTTCACTAACCCTACGGGCTGAAGTGATTGCCACGAGGAGCACTGTCTTAAATGTGATCAGTCTTAGAGAGACCTCAGACAGGTTCAAAAGGTGGCCCCAAAAAAGGCCCTGAGACCGATCGATAGGTCCCAGGATGGAGTTATATTAATTCTGACCAGTTTGCGACTAGAAATTGCCTTACAGAACCTAGCGATGAAAGGATCTTCCTGTAATTGTTTCTCTAAATATACACTTAAGGCCGCTATCTGAACCTTAATGGTACTAGGAGTTAGTCCCTTGTCTATCCCTTCTTGGAGAAACTGTAGGATATTTGTTGTATCCTTGTTTAACTCACCTTGGCTATTCATCCAGCTATTAAACTTTCTCCAGACTTTCCTGTAAATAGCTCGGGTGACTGGTTTTCGACTCTGTAGTAAGGTCTGAATCACCCTGGTAGGCCTTTACTCCTCAGAATTTCTTCCTCAGTAACCACGCTGAAAGGTTCAGCATGGCTACTTGTGGATGTAAGAGAGGTCCCTGTGACAGGAGATCTTGTATGCAGGGAAGCCTCAGAGGAGGCTGGTCTGTCAACTGTAGTAAAGTTGAGAACCATGGCCTCTTGGGCCAAAATGGTACTACTAGGATTAAACATGTTTCCTCCACTAGAAACTTCGCTAGAACCCTCGGTATGAGGTGAAGCGGTGGAAACGCATAGGCCAAGTTGAAGGTCCAGGGAGTCTGTAAGGCGTCTACCACCAAGGGTTGATCTCCTGGGCATAGCAAGCAGAAACTGGGAACTTTTGCATTCTTTTTGGTTTGCAAATAGGTCCACTTCTGGTTTCCCCCAGTAAGCTGCTATATGGCCGAAAACTTCCAGGTGCAGAGACCACTCTTTATTCAAAACTAGGTTGTCAAGTCAAGAAGTCTGCACTGCTGTTCTGCTCCCCTTTTAGGTGTATTGCAGAGAAGGATTATAGATTGGATTCTGCCCACTGAAATATGTGCTTGGCCACCAACATTAGCCGAGGACTTCTGGTGCCTCCTTGCTTGTTTATATAGGCTACTGCTGTCATATTGTCTGAGCGGACTTGTAGATGGTGACCTTGTATTGTGTCCTGAAACGCTAGTAGGGCTCTGAGCATAGCTGTTAGCTCCTTCCAATTGGAAGAGAATGGTTTCTCTTCTAGCGTCCACCTGCCCTGAGCCCAGCCTGAGTTGAGATGGGCTCCCCAACCCCAACTGCTCGCATCCGTAGTCAGTGTGGATGTGATAGGCAAGACCCAGAGTACCCCTTTGTTTAAATGTTCTGTGTCCTTCCACCACCAGAGGGAATGTTTTACTTTGGTGGGGATCAATACATATTCTTCCAGATCCTTGTCTTTTACTGTTCCAACACAAACCTCTGAAGGTCTCTTTGGTGGAAACTGGCCCATTGTACGGCCGGAATTGCTGCTGTCATAAGTCCTAATACTGACATCACTTCTCTCACTGTACATTTGGAGCTGGTTTGAAGAAAGGACATCCTCTGCTTCAGATTCAATATCTTTTCTTCCGGCAAGACCATCCTTTGATCTACCAACAGGATCTTGTAGCCCAAATACAGAATATTCTGTGTTGGGGTTGTATTGGACTTTTCCAAACGGATTATTCACCCCAATTGACTCAGGCTGAGTTGTGTTAACTCTAATGCCACGTACACACGAGCGGACTTTCCGGAATACTTGGTCCGGCGGACCAGAGTCCGCTGCACAATCCGATCGTGTGTAGGCTCCCGTGGACTTTTTTTTCCCAAAAGTCCGCCGGACCTAGATTTGAAGCATGTTTCAAATCTTTCCGCCGGACTCAGTTCCTGATGGAAAGCCCGTTCATCTGTATGCTGGTCTGACGGACCAGATACGACGCAAGGGCAGGGTACTGCATCTCGCGCTCGCTGCAATAGGAAAAACAAATTTTACTATTGCGGCGAGCGCAGGCCATACCAGGCCCTTAGGTCTGGTATGGATTTTACGGGGAACCCCCTACGCCGAAAAAACGAGAAGTGCTCTGCACTGAAAGTGATAAATTTTGGTGTCTATCTGAATCGCCATCCGAAGAAATTTTTGGCATTCCTTCCTTATTGGGATATGCAGATAGGCATCCCTTAAATCCAAGGTAGCCATAAACACTTCTTTTTGGAGAAGATTCCGTATTGAGTACGGTAAATGGACTCCATCCGAAATCTTTTGTATCGGATGGAGAGGTTCATGGGTCGGAGGTTCATGATTAGTCTGAACTTCCCTGACATTTCTTTCACCACAAAGATGTGCGAGTAAAAACCGTCCCCCTGTTCCTGAATAGGGACTGGTGTCAAAACCTCTTGATCCACCATCTCCCCTATTAGTAATGGTAGGGCCCTGGCCTGTTCCGAGTGTCTTGGAAGCTTTGTCCCTAGAAATTTTGAGGGTGGGTCGCTGTGAAATTCCAGCGCATAACCTCTTTTTATTATGTTTAAAACAAACTCGTTTGAGGTTCTCTTTTCCCACTGCAGGAGAAAATTCTTTAATCTTCCTCCCACAGGGACCCTGATGTCACTGGGGTTTAGGGTTCTGACTGGGGCGGTTAAAAAGTATACCCCCTTTTGATCGTCTATTACCATGTCATGGGAAATTACTCATTCATATTATATATTTGCCTCATGTATCTCCTAGACTACTCTCCTTAATATCATAATGACTTACTGTATAACTCAATGTTATACCCCAACTTAACATATCTCTTGTAACACCCCCCATACCTGTACAAATTCTCTGTACATGGAACTGTTTTTATTTAATGTCTTCCAAATAAACTTTTGTAAACAAAAAAAGTATACCCCCCTTATCCTTTCCCTTTTTGCCCTGTCCAGTGCTTTTTGGGTTTAAAGTCCTTCTCTGTTTTTGAGGGTTCTTTTGGAGGACGAAAAAAAACTTCCTTTGAAAGTTTTTCTTTTTAGTGGGAAAAGTTTTTTTCTTATCCGCCTATATTTCTAAGGCAGTATCCAATTCAGGGCTGAAGACTTAGGCCCCTTTCACACGAGGCGGGCTCCGTACCGGCTCAGCGGGAGATCTCTCCGTTGATCTCCGCTGAGCCGGCGGATGACAGGTCCCTCTCTGCTCACTGAGCGGGGAGGGGCTTGTCAGGCGCCGCTGCCGCCTATGGAGGGATCGGACAAAAACGGACAGCGTGTCCGTTTTCGTCAGATCTCACCCGATCCGATAGCGACGGATCTGGACGTAGAGCCCATACGTCTGGTTTTAGCGGATCGGACGGGGTCGGATGTCAGCGGACATGTCTCCGCTGACATCCGACGGTCCATAGGCTAACATGAATCGCCCGTTCAGGTCCGCCGTCAAAACTGACAGGCGGATCTGAACGGTCCGATCGTGTGAAAGGGGCCCAAGTCTCCTGTAAAAGGGACACTGCATAGGTGTGTTTTGGATGCCGTGTCCCCCCCCCCCCCAGGTTTTCATCCTGGCTGCGACGGAAAGCTCCGCAGTCTTAGCCAGTAAACTTTACGAAATCAGTAGACACGTCAGAAATGAAACTTTTTTTTTACACTTTGGTTTTTAAGAGCTCCCCCTAGGAGTGCCTGCCTTTAGGTGTTCTTGTAGTTGTGATAACCAGAACTCCAGATTTCTAGCCACACAAGAAGTGGCTAGAGCTGGTTTCAGGCCTGCCATAGAAGCATCCCGGGACCTTTTTAAGACTACGTCTGTTCTCCTGTCCATTGGGTCCTTTAAATGACCCATATCCTCGAAAGCAAGGCCAGACTATTTTGACACTTTGGACAGAGGGGCGTCTTGGATTTTTATTCCAGACCACCTCTGGGCTCTCGTCAAAGGGGAATCTTCTTTTAAAAGGGAATTTGGAAAGAAGACGTTCTTATCCGGTTCGGCCCACTCCTTACGGACAAGGCCAGAAAACACGTTATGTATAGGGAATACTTTTACCTTCTTTTTCCCCAGGGCCTCAAACATCTTATCATGTCTGGACAATTGAACTTCTTCCTCATCAATTTCCAGTATATCATAAATAGCGCCTAACAGCTCATCTACTTCCTCAAGAAACAGCTTGTATTTTGTGGCTTTGTTAGCAACAGCCTGATCCTCATCTTGGTCTGAGTCTGCGTCAGAGGATTCAGGGCTAACTAATGTGGGGCTATGCTCCCTGACTGTACAGGGTTCCCCGAAGCTGGGTGTTGTAAGGCCTGGTGAAGAGAGAATCGCAGCTGCTCTACT
Organism: Lithobates clamitans; assembly: GCA_037952925.1. Lineage (NCBI taxonomy): Eukaryota > Metazoa > Chordata > Amphibia > Anura > Ranidae > Lithobates > Lithobates clamitans. Next base: position 2,366,797 of record JBBGZY010000255.1, read on the forward strand.
AGTGGAAGCAGACGTGTTTACATCTGCAATTAACTCCCTGAGATATTTAAAGGTTGACGCCATCTCATCTTTAAAGGAGCTAAGGAATTTAGCCAAGGGAGAGTCTGCCTCTGTTTTAAGTTAGCCTGTAATACACTGTCTGCATAAAGCTTTGTTAGAGCCTGAGGATAACTTGTTTCCACAATTAGGGCACTTTTTGCTGCCTGACTTGTCTTCCCTTAGAGCCTCCTTAGCCTGTAAATAAAGAATAGATGATCTCAGCATCAAAAACCTTTTAACCCTCTTTAAAACACCCGTGCTGCAACCACCAAACTGCAAATACCCGGGACAGCGAGGTATCCACCACCATAGGGTACTTACAAATCCCAGCCTTCCAACTAACCACATGAAAAACCACAGTACAGGGCTTGCCCAGCAGCCTACCTGGGTTTTTCTGGTGCCTGCATCCGCCGGAGTGTCCTGGGGATTAGCCTCCATGGTCCCCCCTTTTGCTCTGGATCCCGCCGCTAGTCCGGTATTGCTGGACGCTGGTCAGGAATAGTAGGTCCAGCCTGGGCTTTCCCCTTCCTCCTTGCGCCTCTGGAGACCCGGAACCGGAAGTCTCGGTGCACAGTGATGACGTGGTTCCACCGGAAATGACGCAAACGGCATCTCCGGCCCCCCCTGCAACTGCAGCAAGGAGCTGGCATGGATGAATCCACCTAGAACGCTCCTGGGTTCGGCACTGGAAGGGGGGGGGGGGGTAACGGTTCTGCTCCTAACACGCTGGACAGTACCCAAGCCCTGAAAGCATAAAGTAGGAAACTTCATTGGAGCCGACGGATAGGACCCAGCCCCCCTATGCAGTCTTCACTCCCTTCAGGCAGCCCCTGAGAGATGAAGTCCTCTCCTAGTTCCTGGCAACATGTTCCTCCGACGGAGGAAACATAAATGACTGGCCAGGGACCTGAGGGACCACCTTTTGAACTGTGGCAATGTGTTTCCTGTGGCAATGGGAGGGACTCCATCTCTCTCAAGGGCTGTCCTGGAAGACGACTGGGGAAATGTAGTTTCAAAACATCTGGGGTGCCAAGGTTCGCCATCACTGTAAAACACCAACACAAAAAGTGGCACACAATTGTGAAGTGGAAGGAAAATGATAAATGGTTTTCAAAATTGTTTACAAATAAATATCTGAAAAGTGTGGCGTGCATTTGTATTCAGCCCTTTTACTCTTATACTCCTAACTAAAATCTAGTGGAACCAATTGCCTTCAGAAATCACTTAATTAGTAAATAGAGTCCTCCTGTGTGTAATTTAATCTCAGTATAAATACAGCTGTTCTGTGAAGCCCTCAGAGGTTTGTTAGAAAACCTTAGTGAACAAACAGCATCATGAGGGCGAAGAAACACACCAAACAGGTCAGGGATAAAGTTGGAGACGTTTAAAGCAGGATTAGGTTATAAAAAAAAATATACCAAGCTTTGAACATCTCACAAAGCATTGTTCAATCCACCATCCAAAAAAAGTATGGCACAACTGCAAACCTGCCAAGATATGGCCGCCCACCTAAACTGACAGGCCGGGCAAGGAGAGCATTCAGAGAAGCAGCCAAGAGGCCCATGGTAACTCTGGAGGAGCTGCATAGATCCAGAGCTGAGGTGGGAGAAATGCGGTGCTATGCCTGTCCGAATTGCATGCGGTTTCTGCCACCGCTACTGTGTGAACCCAGGCTGAAGTCACTATGACAAGCCTGGCTTCACAGAGGAGAGGTGGGGGGGGGGGGGGACTGCTTGCAATTTGGACAGGAATCACACCACATTCCTGTTCAAATCACATGCAATTCTTTGCAGTGTGATTTGAGCCCATTTATCTTGTATGGGCTTAAATCGCACCGCAAGGGTATTGGTTTAGATATCGGAGCATTTGCACAACTCGTGCAAATGCTCAGTATCGGCACTGATACAAACACCTGTATTTGTATCGGTGCAACCCTACTATTGACCACCAGTACCAGGGTTCCCCAACAGCCCCAGCCAACAGCACCAGGACAGGTTTAACTCCCACTTACCACCAGCACATTTTTTACTTCCTCTGACCAACGACACCATGACATTTTGAACTCCCTCTGACCAATAGTGCCAGTGCCAGACCGCCGGCACTAGGGCATGATTTATTTCCTTTGACACCAAAGCATTTTTTATTCACAAATATCTCTTTTTTTATTCCAACCATGCTGTCCAACAGCCTAACAGACAGTGGCCTGGCCCTTTATTTAAAAATCTTTGTGACCCCCTACTGTAAAGAGTCACTTGTAGGTGCACAGTCTATTTAACAGTAACCTCACTCTTTGAGATACTGTTGTGTTCGGTTTGAAGATCTATTTAGAGATAGCCATGTTCATCGTTTCTACATTTTAAGCCCTTAGAGCTTGACAGAAATATTGTTTGCCACTGCTATGTTTAATTGCATTGCACAGAGCCCCCCCTTATCTCCTCTTCTGGGACCCCGACCGGTGAATATGGTTCATATACTTTTGTGTCTGCCCTCATAGCAAGCCACACAGCATGGCTCGCTACCCCCCCCCCCCCTTTTCTGTTCTGGATTGGACCGACAGCAGCAGGAGCCAATCCCACAAAGCTCATGAGACCAGGAAGAGAGAATCTGCAGCTGGGCACAGCGTTGGATCGATACAGGAGTCAAGTAGGTGTTGGGGAGGAGGAGAACACACAGTAGATGTTTTTAACCTTAATACAGAGAATGCATTAAGGTAAAAAACCTTTAGACTTTAGAACCACTTATCATAGAGACACACCTGAGGAAGCTCTGCCATTAGGTAGTAGAATCCTTTATTTTCTTCTCCCAATAAGGCATCAGCGGGAAGCCGGACATCTTCAAAGAACAATTCTGCTGTGTCCTGAAAATAAATGTAATTTAAAATAGAATAAACAGTTTTCTGTAAATAAGTGGAGGTTAACCCTTACATATACCCAGTGAAGTGAACAGACTCAGATGATACACAGGGGTAAAACAAATCTCCCTACATAAGTTTTACATGCATATCTGCTGTCTTCGGCTTTATTTATTCTAGAAGGTGCACATTGTGTTAGAGATTTTCTCTTCCTGTTCAGCACTATGAGTGGATTCTTGGCATAAACTGTGTGACAGCTGATTGGAGGAAAGGCACACACCCCCCTCCATATAGGCAATGGAAGGAAGATACATGCAGAGCTGTGCTGTGACAAGACAAGCTCTCTGCTAATCTATTTATAGCAACCTCTCAGGACACAAATTTCAGGCTGGTTTAATCTTGGTTGACGGAGAACTTGTCAGAAGTTAGCATGCTGATAACAGAGGAACGAAACAGCAGAAAGACAGGGGACTAAGTGCTTTGGAGAGAGATAAGAAAACACTGCAGATATATGCACTTACGTCAAATTTCATGAATTGGGTTTACATCCACTTTAACTCTGTAGGCAGTAAATGTCTTCAATTAAGTGCAAAAAATAAAAAATAAAAAAAACAACCCTCATCCTACACTCTAGGATGGATCCATTCATAACTATGAAGCACAGCACACAGCTGAGAACACTAAGCAGAAGTACGCAAGAAACTTCCACATCACATAATTTTACTGCTACACAGATGGCAGAGTTCACATAGGACACTATGCAAAAGACATTTTAGACAATTGCATGCATCCAGTCTTGTGGCAGCAGTTAGAGAAGGCCCTTTTCTGTTTCAGCATGACTGTACACAATGCCAGGTTCTTAGAGAATTGGTCTGATGAGTTTAATGTCGAGGAACCCCAGCAGTCTGCACAGAGCCCTGACCTCAACGCTAAAGAACATTTTTCAGATGGACTGGAATGCCACCTACAAGCCAATTCTTCTTGTCCAACATCAGTAGTTGAAGAGCAAATCGATTCCCAAATCAGGCAAATTGCATATATTGTTTTACCATAGTATATGCAATCTGATTTGTTCTCTGGTGATTTATACAATTCAAGGACTCAGATTGCTAGATTTGTATAGAAGGGTATGATTCTCTACATTTATGTATGAAAATAATCACAGACAAATCAAACCTTTCTAGTCTCAGACTCTACCACAATCTAAAAAAGAAAAAAAGGAAGTGTATCCTTAAAAAAGGACCTATTGTATATGTCTGAAGACATTTACAGTAAATCATCCATATAAAAAAACCTATTTATGTGACAACAGAACAGCACAGGGAAGGAAGCAGGAAAAAGGCAAGTTTACTGCACCAAACACGTTACACAAATATTGATAAAACAATTAAAATGTACCGTTATCCATTAAAGTATATCTAAACCCAAAGCAAAACATGTAGATACTGCAACTTAACAGCCCTTGGATGTGGTGGTTGCAAAATTTTAATTTTTGAGGCGGTCACTTTATTTCTTTACCCATCAATCCTATTGAATACCACATTTCCTGTTCTAGGCCACATGACTATGTTCATGACTAAGGACTAACGTCCGAAATGCGTAGGCTGTTTTACAGCTTTGTACATTTATTTATTATAAAGAAATACTATTTTGGATGTCATCCTGAGTGCCGACCATCCCTTTCCTTATTCTGGTAACTATATTCATGTCTACACTGTATAACTGTATCTGGATGGACCACAGTTGTTACCCAGTCTTTTCTCCTGGTTCAGATTATAAACTGCACACTCTGGTTCCTCTTGCCAGCCCCTATATCACTAGTAGTTGTAGTATCCAAAAAAGGGTGGGTGGGAACTACATTTAATTAGGAACCCGCAAAAGGTGTACATTAACCCATACAGAAATCAACTCTCTCAACAAAAAAGAATAGATAAATTTCAGACTCTGGTCAGGGTTCAGTTATCTGTGTTTCCCTGGAGCTTTAAACATTTGAAAACTGCCACCTTGCATGTAACAAGTGAGCAGATTTTTGACAGTAAAGGCGTTAAAGTTATAGCCAGAAGCCTCAGACCTATTAAGATGTCTAAGTAGAAGGTGTGAGGAAAGGCTTATTCTTATATTGTACAGAGCTGGAAAGATCCAGTTATTTTTATGTCACCATAGCTCATATACATTTGCTTTTCCTCTTCTATGGAGACCTGAAATGAAAAATACGGCTGCTTATTTGCTCCACGTATGTGTCCTGCGTGTCACTCAATTCTTTTGCATATGATGAGAAAATAAATTTTGATAACATTAGTTATGACATTTCAAAGAAATTAATTTTACCTGTGCCTTCAAGCCAATTTTTTCTAGTTTCCGTCCTTTAACAAAACCTTTAGTGCCATTGTCCACGAGGAAGAGACTGATGCCATGAGCAGGGGTACGAGCCTCGCGGTTTGTGACAGCAACAACAATTACTACATCGCTCATCCATCCATTTGTAATAAATACCTGTGCAGACAGGACATAGTTTGAAAAAAAAAAAGTTTTTGTGAAAAAAAAAAAAGTTTATATATAGTAATAAAATTATATCTCCATCAAAATCATGGGTAGATTTTTAACACAATTTGACGCTGCTCTATTAAAATATTAAAAACACATAGTGTATGTTGTTAAGTAAGCACACTTGAATTGAACTGCAAAAAAAAAAAATCATAAAAAGCAACAGCACCACCTACTGTACACAATCAGCACAAGCACAGGGATGATAGTTTTACAATGTGATTTAACTCGCAACATAAATGAAAAACATTACAATAAATATTTGCTTCAATTTGCTTTCAAGCTTTAACCACCATAAAGCTGAAAAAAAAAAAAAGTAAAGTATAGAAACAACTCATCTACTGAATCCTCTCTACTTCTGACTGGGGAGTCAAGTTAGGTCACACTACAAATTTTCCTACTAGAAGGTGAAACAGAATAGATCACAAATGCCGATACCCGTGTCTACATTACAGCAACTTCCACCTTTGTCAGCAAATGTCAAGTTGTTTATGTACTTCCTATATAGCCCAAACTATTCAGCTTCAAGATGGACATGATGGCCCAAGATGGCAACTCAGGGAGAGGTTACTGACACTCTGACACAGAAATCAGCAGTTGGAGCAGGTTCCCTGTAGAGCCCAGATCCAGCCAAAACTTCTCTTTTCTTCTGAAAAGAGTAGAAAAGGATAAAACCTGTCCCAGGAGGAGGCAGAATCTCTGCAGTGGGGATATAGACTGCAACAAAACCATTTTTTGCAGTCATTTGGGACAGGATTATTATCAGTGCATGGAGGAAAAAAAACAAAAACATATACCGGTAGGTCTTCAAGTCTGACAATTTTGGCAGGATCAGATATAATATTCTAATGTTTTTTTCCCATAAAGGTCTCCTACATAAGGCTAGTTTCACATATGTTTGGCGCAGTTCAAAGTCCAGTGCAGTTTTGTTCACTGGTTTAGGTGCGAATCAGGTGCAAATTTTTACTTTAATTCGCACCTAAACCGCACAGGATCCCTTTTAAAAATGGACCGCGGCCGCCCCAGACATGTGTGAACCGGCTCCGTTGATAGCCAGTCTGATTCACATTTTATGCCCCGCCATTGGTACCGTGGCCTCCTGGGACATGTGGAAGTTAGAGGGGGCACCTGTCAAAATCAGGTACCGACTCCCCCTGCTCAAAAAAAAAAAAAAAAAAAAAAATCACAAATATTGGAGATGGTGGTGGCTTGGGTTGAGGAGGAAAAGCAGAATTTCCCCTTTTGGATGAAGTTCCACTTTAAGGTTATTTTTTAACATAGTGAATGAAAGTAGCTATTTATATATTGGTCTTGTTACAGTGTTGCAAAGTCACAATCTGCACTCTTAGCCTGGGTTCACACTTGTACGACAAACGCTCCGACATTGGGAGCTCATGTGGCATGATGTGTGCAAATCAATGATACCCTATGAGAGCCGTCTTAACTGGTCCAATACAAGTCAGTACGACTTTGAAAATTCTCCCTGCACTACTTTGGTCCCACTTCAGCCCATTGAATATCATTGAAGTCGGAACCTTGTCCTAACCATCCGACTTGTGACATCCGACATGGTGATTACAGCAGCAGAAAAAAGGAATTTATATCACTCTGGGATTGTTTTGACTGGTCAATGGACAAGTCGTACTATCACAAAGTTGAAGCAAAATCTTATCTTGTTCATTTAAAGTCGGATGGAAGTAGGACCAAAGTAGGACCGATGTAGGACAGATGTAGCAGGGCAAAGTAGGATAATAGTCCGACAACAGTTGTGTGCATCAGTGTGAACCAAGCCTGAAGCTGGATACACACTATACAATTTTCTTTAGATTTTTTTCCTTTATATTTACAAAAACCATATAATATTAGGTCAAACCTAAACACTTTCAATTTGTATGCAATCAGGCAGGTCCTTGCACTACATAGTTAAAAGGTAAGTCTAAAGGAAATCAAACAAAGTTGTATAGTGTGTATCCAGCTTTAGGCTCGGTTCACACTGCCGTGACTTGGGATTTGATCTGTGAGGCCGGGTTCACACTGATACGACACGACTATTATCCTACTTTGATCTACTTTGGTTTCTACCTCCATCCGATTTCAATGAACAAGATAAGACTTGTCCTTTGACCAATCAAAACAGTCCCAGAGTAACAAAAGTTATTTCGAGGCTGGATTCACACTGGTCCGACATACGCTCCGACATTGGGAGCTCATGTCGCATGACGTGTGAAATTCAATGTTTCCCTATGGGAGCCATCTTAACTGGTCCGACACATGTCGTTCCGACTTTAGAAATGCTCCCTGTACTACTTTGATCCTACTTCAGCCCATTGACTATCATTGAAGTCGGATCAAAGTCGGATCGCCGTCTCGCATGATCCGACTTCGGCATGCGACTTGTGCTCATATGATCTTGAGGGGGAACTCCGCGCCAAATTTTAAATAAAAAACGGGCACGGGTTCCCCCTCCAAGAGCATACCAGGCCCTTGGGCCTGGTATGGACCTTAAGGGGAACCCCCTACGCCGAAAAAACGGCGTGGGGGTCCCCCCCAAATCCATACCAGACCCTTATCCGAGCACGCAGCCCGGCCGGTCAGGAATGGGGGCGGGGACGAGCGAGCGCCTCCCCCTCCTGAACCATACCAGGCCGCATGCCCTCAACATGGGGGGTGGGTGCTTTGGGGCAAGGGGGTGCCCTGCGGCCCCCCCACCCCAAAGCACCTTGTCCCCATGTTGATGAGGACAAGGGCCTCTTCCCGACAACCCTGGCCGTTGGCGGGGGGGCTTATCGGAATCCGGGAGCCCCCTTTAATGAGGGGGCCCCCAGATCCTGGCCCCCCACGCTTTGTGAATGAGTATGGGGTACATTGTACCCCTACCCATTCACCTAGGGAAAAAAGTGTCAATGAAAAAACACAGTACACAGGTTTTAAAGTAATTTATTAGGCAGCTCCGGGGTCTTCTTCCTGTCCTGAGCTTCTGCCGGCTCCTCCGCTATCTTCTGCAGCTCTTTTGCCAGCGGTGGCCCAGGCTTCTGCCTTTTTGTCTTCTTCCCCCGATGTTGACACGACGCGCTCTCCAGCTGGAATGCTCTCTGAGCGCTCCGCAATGGACTTATATAGGCAATGACCCCGCCCCCTTATGAGGTCACATTCCCTAGGCATGCTGGGAATGTGCCATCATAAGGGGGTGTGGTCACCGGGTGATGTTGACCACGCCCCCTTATGACGGCACATTCCCAGCATGCCCAGGGACTGTGACCTCCTAAGGGGGCGGGGTCACCTCCTATATAAGTCCATTGCGGAGCGCTCAGAGAGCATTCCAGCTGGAGAGAGCGTCGTGTCAACATCGGAAGACCCCTAAAGTCGGAAGAAGACCCCCTGAAATCGGAAGAAGACCCCGGAGCTGCCTAATAAATTACTTTAAAAACCTGTGTACTGTGTTTTTTCATTGACACTTTTTTCCCCTAGGTGAATGGGTAGGGGTACAATGTAGGGACAACATGGGGACAAGGAGCTTTGGGGTGGGGGGCCGCAGGGCGCCCCCTGCCCCAAAGCACCCACTTCCCCATGTTGAGGGCATGCGGCCTGGTAGGGTCCAGGGGGGGGGGGGGAGCTCGTCCCCACCCCCATTCCTGACCGGCCGGGCTGCATGCTCGGATAAGGGTCTGGTATGGATTTGGGGGGAGCCCCACGCCATTTTTTCGGCGTAGGCGGGTTCCCCTTAAGGTCTATACCAGACCCAAGGGCCTGGTATACTCTTGAAGGGGGAACCCATGCCGGTTTTCTATTTAAAATTTGTCGCGGTGTTCCCCCTCAAGATTCATACTAAACACAGTGCCGAGTCGGATCCCCGTTCATTGAAAGTCGGACGCATGTCGGCTTCATATCGCAGGGCAAAGTCGGATCCAAAGTAGGACGGCTATCGTGTCGCACCAGTCTGAACCCAGCCTGAGGCTGGGTTCACACTGGTCCGACAAACGCTCCGACATTGGGAGCTCATGTCGCATGACGTGCGAAATTCAATGTTTCCCTATGGGAGCCGTCTTAACTGGTCTGACACAAGTCGGTCCGACTTTGAAAATGCTCCCTGTACTACTTTGGTCCGATCTTGATCCTACTTCAGCCCATTGACTATCATTAAAGTAGGATCAAAGTCGGATCCTTGTCCTAACCATCCGACATTGGCATTCGACATTGTGTTATTTCCTGCCCCCTGCTGTAGCCCCTCCCATTGTGTGTTAGTTTTGATTGGTCAAAGGACAAGCGTACTATCTGATAAGTCGGATCAAAGTAGTACCCTGTTCATGAAAGTCGGATGGATGTAGGATCAATGTAGGACCAATGTAGGACTGATGTCGCAGAGCAAAGTAGGATGAAAGTCGTACTACTGTCGTGTAGTATAGTGTGTACCCAGCGTTACTGCTGCTGTAATCACCATGTCGGGTGGTTAGGACGAGTATCCTATTTTGATCCAACTTCAATGATATTCAATGGGCTGAAGTAGGACCAAAGTAGTGCAGGGAGCACTTGTGTCGGACCAGTTAAGACGGTTCTCATAGGGGAACAATGATTTTCACACGTCATGCGACATGAGCTCCCAATGTCGGAGCGTTTGTCATACAAGTGTGAACCCAGCCTGACACCCCAAGTCACATGACATGTGAAATCCCATGTTAGTCAGTCAATGAGAGCTGTCTTAATTAGCACTACTGAAGTTGCTCCAACTTTAGAAAAGGCTCCTGTACTACTTCAAGGCAACTTCTAGTCACCTCCAAGTCGGATCCTCCTCTATATAGATGTGATGTGGAGCCGACATTACAGGAAGATTGAACAGGCATTCCTTGCGGTGTAGCCCCTCCCTCACTACAAAGTCGCATCAAAGTAAACCCAGCCTCAAGTCTCAGTCTCCATGCACACTGGGCTTTAAAAAAAAAAAAAAAGCACACACAGTTTCCTTGGCATAAAAAACAAACGCTCATATAGAACGTTTCTGTACACAGTTTAGGCGTGTTTAGGAGTTTAGCGTTTTTTTTCTGCCAGAAAGTTTTAATCAAAAACGCAAGCCAGGTGTTTTTTTTTTCCTGCCTGTTAACGTTAAGCTCAACATACGCCTCTTAACATCCTAATGTGCATGGACATATATAACAACACTGAGCTGCTTCTACAGGCAAAACACAAAACTCCTGTAGAAAGTGAAACAGCGATTTTTAAGTCAGTGTACATAGGCTACATTCACACTAGTAAGGTTTCAGATAGGACAATGGAAATCACACTGTTTTCAATAGTGCCCATTCACATCAATGCAACTCGGCATGGAGTGATTTACTACTTTGGTGCGACTCCAGTGTGATTTTGGCCCCATAGAATATGCAAACCACATCCAAGTTGCACTACATAATCGCACGGAAAATGAGATTGCAGTGTGAACCTAGACTTATGTAGACAGGTTACCCTGACACGGAGAAAAACAGAGTGCATTATGAAATTAATCTGAGCACACAAATCTTATATAACAGTTCAAAGAGCAATGATGTGTTGTAACCTACGTCAAACAATAGCAAAAGCTTTTGAGATTAGGGTAGAGGAACTTTAATCTGTTTGACTTGTTAGAAAATATCCTTCAGACTACTTTATTAAAGTAAACTTATAATGAGGGAAACATCAAGGTTATCATGGCTGACTTCTTCTGAAGATGCTGGTGTTCTGGCTGTCTCACCTCTGGCGTCAATACAATGACCTCATGACCTAGAACATGGATGTAATTAACGACCTCGCTTTCTAAATTCTCTAATCTACATACCTGTTCCGGGTCAGTGACTTAGGAAGGTATTGAAGCTAGGGAGTCAGTATAAAAGCCAGGCATCTAGCTATATATATATATATATATATATATATATATATATATATATATATATATATTATATATTATATTATATATATATATTATATATATATATATATATATATATATATATATATATATATATATATTACACACACACACAATTTTTTTTTCCCCCTATTTTGTTTCAAAGCAGTTTTTTTTTTCTTTTCCCCAGAAAAATAAAAACCTGTGGAATGAGTTTGTTTACAATGATACATAATATACTGTATCTATGACATGGCATTCAAACTACATAACATGAAGACCTTAATGAAAGACCTTTATGCAAAGTCTTAAATTATTGCTAGTGCTCTTAGCTGAGGACAAGCAAATCCTGGAGTACAGTTCAAGTAACACTGTACTTCTCACTACAGTTCTCAAACAAAAGAAATGTGCATTTCTGCCACTAGGGGGCACTGCAGAGGAAAGGCTCCAATTTAGTTTGCTTGTGGGCTCCACCTTGTACCTCCTACAGTTGGTTAGATTATAGTTTCTGTCCTTTTAGACCTTAATCGACAGATAAAAAGGGCACATTTGACAGACAAATTTGTTTATCTTTTATAACCTTTAAAATGATTTCTATTAAATGTTCTCCACCATTACAGCATAATCTTTACCTATAGTCAGCTATAGTTTGCTCAGTAAATTGGTTTCTCTTTTCTTTCTCTTAGTAAAATGCAGAGTTTAGAAATATTTCCATAGTGCAATTTCTGCTGATAGCAAAGCTGCAATTTGCAAATATTGTGAGAAGAAATATTCTTTTCCAAATGCTACAAAGATGACAAAACCCATCCTGGCATGCCAGAGTTGCCATAAAAGGCATTAAAAAATACTTATGGAACACGCAAACTGTTGGCGCTATACAAATCCTATATAAAAATAATAAAACGATGAGGACCATAATAAAAGTGTAAGGCTTGATTCACACATATCCAGTTGCAATTTGCAGTCGGGAGTCTGGTGCATTTCTGTTACCCAGTGCGATTTTGTTTGCCTGAATTCACACCTGAACCGGACCCAAAAATGCACAGGACCCTTTTTAAAACTGCACAGCAGCCACCCCAGACATGTGTGAACTGGCCCCCTTGAAAGCCAGTCACATTTACATGTTATGCGAATTGGATGCGGTTAAAAATACATCCCATTCGCATATATGTAAAACGACACCTGGAAATGAGGAGATGATTCATCAAGCTCTTCATTGAGCAATATATGCTTCTGGATGAGCATTATCAATAACTGAAAATGAATACTGGCAGGTTTTACAATAGTTAACCACCCCCTTTCCCTTCACAAGGGAAAGGGGGTGGTTAACTATTCTAATGTATAGGTGAAATGTTCCTAATTTACAGTCCTTGTTATTCTATTTGTAATAAAAGTTTTTTTTTTTTTAAATGAAGCATAATACTTTTATGTAACACTGCATTTCACCTTCCCAGTGTAACAAAACAACTTTCAATTTGTAAAGCTACTCCACGCTGAATTTATTTTTTTTCTATTTTTCGGGGAAAAAATAAAAAAATTCTTGTGGGTTCAAACTTTCCAGAAATTTTACATCTCTAGTTGTGAGACTGGACAGTTTGCATTAAGGGAATGCCTATTGTTTGTGGTTTTCCCTTAAACGGGTATTTGTGGAATGGAATGTGCTTGGGAGTAAAACTGCCATGCAGGTATATGCCAGATGCCACATCATGCCATTGGTGCCATACCTCGTACCAAGAGCCTGCATAGTTCCTATCCAAATAAAGACTTTCTGAAAATGAGAAATGGCAAAGATATAGCCATGCTCCATTGAGGCAGACCTGGAGGTAGGTCATTCAGGCAATGAGCGCCCCATTGTTGGAGAATGGAGTTGGTGTATCTAAACCCATGCACTTCATATTTTCCAGGTTCCAACAAGTGTAATTTTTGACTAGTGATAAAGAACCTTAGGTGCCCACTGTACAACTATAGCATCAATTTATATCACTTGAGGGTGATGAAGGTTGTTATGGATACTTTAACAAGATGCATTTTCTAAAGTGTTTGAAAAGCAAAACCCAATTTTGCTCTTCATTTATCTCTTTATAGAGTGCTTTTTTTTTACCATAATGACTTATATTTTCCAATAACTCACCTTGCTGCCATTCAATATCCAATCACTTCCATCTTTCTTGGCATTAGTCCGCACACCCTGCAGATCACTGCAATATGCAACAAATTATTAGGTTGATCAGAAACAGTAACAGGAGGGACTTGGTGACATTTCTAAATAAGTGTGGCATACCTTCCAGCTCCTGGCTCTGTCATTGCAATGGCTCCTATGCATTTACCAGCCGCCATCTGTGGAATATATTTCTGTATCTGGCTCTTGCTGCCATATCGTGAGATATAAGGCATGACGATATCGGAGTGAAGACTGAAGCCAGGTCCTGTACAATTCACGTACATCCTGGGAAAGACCGCACAGAGATTTACAGAGATGACAAAATACAGACAAAGCACATCGGAATGATTGATGAGTTCAGGGACTTACTGTTCTTCCCACACAACAGCAGATGATAGGATATCACCACCAATGCCACCATGCTCTTCTGGAATAGAGGCACCAAGGAGACCCTGCTGGCCAGCCTTCTCCCACAATTCCCGGCTCACCTGTCCAGCTTTCTCCCATCTAGGAGGAATGGAATAAGACATGATCATTCTGCAATACAATTAGGGCTTCTCTGCAGACCCTCTAAATTAGAGGTCTCCAAACTTTCTAAATAAAGTACCAGTTTACTATCCTTCAGATGTTAGGGGGGAGCAGGACTGTGGCCAGTGGGAAAATATCCTGGTAATAACGCCTCAACGCTGGGGTCAGCGGGAGAAATGGTGCCCCAAGGATCAGATAAAAGGCAAGTAAAGCACCACATCTGGCCCCCGGGTTGCAGTTTGGAGACCACTGCTAATAGGGTGGGTGACCCTTTAAATGGTTAAGCTCTGGACTTGGTAGAACTGTATCTGAAGTTTGCATCTTATGACCATCTGGAATCAAGGCAAAAAAACTGGTGTGGTTTACTGGCCAAATGTAAAATTGCCTCAAGTATAACCTTATGTGAAGAGAAAACCCGCTATAGGCACCTGTACTTTGATATCACCTTCCCTGCTATTCGATGTGTTAAAATTCCAATATATTCAAAAAATAAATGACTAACCAATCGACAAAACTTGAACTTAACCGGTAGACAGAAGAACCATCACAATGGAAAATAAGAAATGACTATAGTCTATCTGAATGTATAATAACGGAGCATTCACTGAATATAACTGTAGCATATTAAACTTGAATCAGACTGAAAATATTAATCCAGACATCCTTATTCTATAAAGTCCAAATACTCCAAATTTAATCGCTATGGTTTAAAGTATAAAAAAAAAAAAAACTGAATATCTAGAAACCCATATGAGGATGTATGGAGATCATTTTTTTCTCAATCAAACTTCTCACAGTGTTGTAGTAAAATTTCTCTAAGCAATATCTACCATAACATGCTACAAAAATATGAATATGTAATTATGTGCATAAGGTTCGAACATGTATTATCATATGCACAAGGTTCCAAATTAAGCTTCTCTAAACACATGTATATCCATACTCTAAGTCATGCTGGCATATACTGATGTTCATTCATATAAATGGGACACATCCCATTCAAAGTTCATGCCTGCTGGTTTTCTTGTGTTAAAAAAGAACATCCAATAGTCTTCTCTTTTGCATAGAATCTTGAACTTATCACCACCTCTAGCTGGGACTGTGATTTTCTCCACTGCTTGAATGCCCAGATCAAATACATCTTTTTGTATGTGAAAATATAATCTTGACAGATTCACTGTGTACTTTAACCAATTATAAAGAACACCCCCCCACGGTAGGCTCTAGGTGACTGCCCACTCACTGCAGTACAGGGTAGTAAATTCACTCCCGTGGCCACTGACATCAGTGTTGCCAACCGTCAGTATTTTTCCTGGCAGTCAGTAAAAAATGGGCACTTTGCTCCTGCCAGTAAAAGGAAAAGGTTGCCTGTAAAAAATATGACTGTGACACTCGGCTCAGAACTGCGCATGCGCAGTCCGGGTCCTGGGCCGCCCGAGTGCCTGCTACAGTGCGTTCGGCCGGTGCCAGCATGGGCCAGGACTTGCGGAGGCGGTGCCTGAGCGTGTCATGTGATGTCATGGTGCAAGGGAGCCAAGTGGAGCAGACAGAGCCTCGTGTGCGGGTCTGTAGGACAGGAGCAAGGCAAGCTGGGAGTGGGACTGTCAGTGCTGTTTGGAATGGAGGGACCCCCTGGGGTGGAGAGAGGCTGGCACTGTGACTCAGGAGGGGTCGTGTCGGTGATCTGTGCTGCTGCACACTGCTGTCAGTGTCACTGTGAGAGTAATTTTCATGTGTGTGTGCCGCCCATTCTAATTTCTTGCCCTCCCGTGTCCTGTCTCTGAGTGGCTTACTATATCAAAAATAAAATAAGAAATGTGTTTATTATCTACCTTAAATCACATTTTTAATTGCATATTGTACTTATTTGTAGCCTAAATACTGAAATTTGTACTTAAAACTGTAATTTTGTAACTTTTGGAAATGTCAGTAAAAACGTGGCTGTGCCAGTAAATTTTGGGTGTCGTGTCAGTAAATTTCAATCTGGTAGGTTGGCAACACTGATTGACATGTAGGCCAGAACCAGCAGCCTGTACTGATGAAACCCACACAATGACAGTACTGGGTTTTCTGGTTCAGCAAAATAAGAGTTCCTTCACTCTTAAAGTATGCAGTTGGAGGGATTCACTGGCATCGGTCCATTCACTGGCTGTACAGGCAACCATAGAAGTCTAAGCAGCTGACTAGAGCTTGGGAGAAGTGTGCTTAGCAGCTCAGGAAAAAGAATACTAAACAATGTGGGTGCTCGGCAAGTCTTCCAGCTGCCACCATAGAAGTTTCTGATCTAAGCTCTCCATTTCCACTGAGGAGAGGAGCTTTTACAAAAATAGTTGGATAGAATTTCAGTTAAAACTTTAAAAGAGCCAGTTTACTACAAACTAACGTTCAAGCTATGGATGGACTCTCTATTTGTCATATTTGCCTTCATCACTGAAACTAAAAGAAAACCCTGCATTTTGGGTTCTGTTCAAAATAGGAATAGAGGGGACATCTTTCAGTGGAGACCCTGATGACAACTAGAGATTCTCTCACTTTGGAAGGATTCCCCCTCACTTCCTGATTTGGCTATGGTACAGGAAGTAAAGGAAAATCTCCATAATAAGATACAGAAGGCACCTCTCTTCTTAATACTCTGTAGCTCCTGCTGGATTTTGCTTCTAATCACCTTGTGGAGGCTGCCATTTTTGGATGTACGTTTTATGGTTGCACAACCTGGTCACATTGCTATAATCTTTTTATATGGACTATAAACTGAAGGACTTATGAATAAATGGTTGTGGAATGAATCATTTGAGTTTCCAATTATTTCTTATTGGGAAAATTTGATATACAAGTGCTTTGAAATACAAGCATATTTCTGGAACGAATTACGCTTGAAATCCAAGGTTTTACTGTACTCAGTTTTGTAATTTACTTTCTTTTCTTAGCTTCATATTGCTGCTTATATGATTTCTTCCAATTCTTCCTCACTGAATTTACATTTATCTCTCGCTTGATTTCATTAGCGATCATCTCATACAACTTGTCATTCTTTTCTGGTCTGCACACTACTAGGTTTATCCATTTGGTGTTTATTCACTTCTTTGCTCTTATTTATAGATCATCTTTGCGGTTATCTATTTCTGTCCTACTAAAAATATATCGCACCAGCCCATCATTAGTGATAATTGTAGAAGTACTTTAGCGCTTCACCCACTCCCTAGTTCAAGTGCTACCCAGCAAATGCTTCATATTCCAATACCGTCTCTAAAACATACATGTTTTTTTGAATCCAAAGATTTGTAATTTGGAAATTCATAAATCAAATCTGTTTATCTCTGGCGCTCAGCCTCCCTTACATCTGGGCACCAAATGCCAATCAGACATTTTAATGGATCACAGCAGTCAAGATACACTATATTGCCAAAAGTATTGGGACACCTGCCTTTACACGCACATGAACTTTGATGGCATCCCACTCTTA
Organism: Lithobates clamitans; assembly: GCA_037952925.1. NCBI lineage: Eukaryota > Metazoa > Chordata > Amphibia > Anura > Ranidae > Lithobates > Lithobates clamitans. The sequence goes on from JBBGZY010000255.1 coordinate 2,384,252, forward strand.
TGCCCCGTACACACGGTCGGACATTGATCGGACATTTCGACAACAAAATCCTAGGATTTTTTCCGACGGATGTTGGCTCAAACTTGTCTTGCATACACACGGTCACACAAAGTTGTCGGAAAATCCGATTGTTCTAAACGCGGTGAAGTAAAACACGTACGTTGGGACTATAAACGGGGCAGTAGCCAAAAGCTTTGATCTATTTATTCTGAGCATGCGTGGCACTTTGTGCGTCGGATTTGTGTACACACGATCGGAAATTCCGACAACGGATTTTGTTGTCAGAAAATTTTATATCCTGCTCTCAAACTTTGTGTGTCGGAAAATCCGATGGAAAATGTGTGATGGAGCCCACACACGGTCGGAATTTCCGACAAGGTCCTATCACACATTTTCCATCGGAAAATCCGACCGTGTGTACGGGGCATAAGTCTGTAGGGTTCAATATTGAGTTGACCCACCCTTTGCAACTATAACAGCTTCAAATCTTCTAGGAAGGCTGTCACAAGGTTTAGGAGTGTGTCTATGGGTATGTCTGACCATTCTTCCAGAAAGTGCATTTGTGAGGTCAGGCACTGATGTGGATGAGAAGGCCTGGCTCAGTCTCCGCTCTAATTCATCCCAAAGGTGTTCTATCGGGTTGAAGTCAGGAGTGCAGGCCAATCAAGTTCTTCCACCCCAAACTCGCTCATTCATGTCTTTATGGACCTTCCTTTGTGCACTGGTGCGCAGTCATGTTGGAACAGGAAGAGGCCATCCCCAAACTGTTTCCACAAAGTTGGGAACCTGAAAATGTATTGGTATGCTGACACCTTAAGAGTTCCCTTCACTGGAACTAAGGGGCCAAGCCCAACCCCTGAAAAATAACCCCACATCATAATTCCCCCTCTACCAAATGATTTGGACCGGTGCACAAAGCAAGGTCCTTAAAAACCAAGGATGAGCGAGTTAGGGGTGGAGGAACTTGATTGGCCTGCACAGAGTCCTGACCTCAACCTGATAGAAAACCTTTGGGATGAATTAGAGTGGAGACTGCGCGCCAGGCCTTCTCGTCCAACATCAGTGCCTGGCCTCACAAATGCGCTTTTGAAAGAATGATCAAACATTCCCATAGACACACTCTTAAACCTTCCTAGAAGAATTGAAGCAGTTATAGTTGCAAAGGGTGGGCCAACTCAATATTGAACCTTATGGACTAAGACCGGGATGGCAATAAAGATCATGTAAAAAAGGTAGGTGTCCCAATACTTTTGGCAATAGAGTGTACATTCTTTTGTGTCCTAAAATAAAGGGCTGGTTCACACCAGATGCAGCTTAGTGCAATTTAATCTGCATCAAAAAACACATGCACAGTGTTTTCCATGTATTCCAATGGCCCTGGTTTAAACCAGTGTAGAGCGTTCCAGTGCAGTCAATTAGAATATGCTACGTTTATTTCTGTACGAAATGCAGCAAAAATGCATTAAAAACGCATGTCCTTAACTGAGATAAAAGAAAGAAAAAAAAAAAAAAAGGGGGAAGGGGAAAAGAAAAAAAAAACTGACGGGATTGCTTCGGAAATGCATCCAGAACACAGAAATTGTGGAGTGAATCTGCACTAATACCTTAGCGATGTAATATTATATCTGACAGCATGGCTGCCCAAAAATTATAATATAATATTGGACATATGTGTTCCAGAAGTCTCACCCACAACAATTGTTACCACTGATTCTCTCTCCCATCCACACCCAGTACCCAGGCTCTGCTATTCTTCACTGTAGACACTCACTTAACCTAATTCATTCTGTACACTTAGCAATCAATGAAAATACAAAGTAAAATAGACCCCTTCATGTCCACAGAAACAGGATAATGGAATTCAAATTCCCATATCCCCCCGAACAGACATAACTCACTCTGTATGGTAGGGCGCCACCTCCTGCTGGAAAAATCTTCTAACGCTCTCTCTGAAAATGTCATGATCAGCACTGAAGACACGTCTGGTGCCAATATCCATTAAGCTCCTGGTTTGGGATGTCTCTGGTCGCAGCTTCTCCTCATTGTCGCTGGTCTGAGTATGCTGGCATCTACAGAATAAAAAAAAAACTTTTTGCATTTGTTGTAAGTAAAATTGCTATCACCAAAAGACCAGCTGCATAAACAAATATTTTAAATATAACCAACAAAGACGAGTCTGTTCGCTGAATGGTAAAAATACAGAAGTGTGCATCAGTGTTGTGGTGGCGAGGGAACAAGTGTGTGTTGGTGCTGTGGTGGCGAGTAGACAAGTGTGTGGGTGCTGTGGTGGCGAGTAGACAAGTGTGTGGGTGCTGTGGTGGCGAGTAGACAAGTGTGTGGGTGCTGTGGTGGCGAGTAGACAAGTGTGTGGGTGCTGTGGTGGCGAGTAGACAAGTGTGTGGGTGCTGTGGTGGCGAGTAGACAAGTGTGTGGGTGCTGTGGTGGCGAGGGAACAAGTGTGTGTGGGTGCTGTGGTGGCGAGTAGACAAGTGTGTGTGGGTGCTGTGGTGGCGAGTAGACAATTGTGTGGGTGCTGTGGTGGCGAGTAGACAAGTGTGTGTGTGTGCTGTGGTGGCGAGTAGACAAGTGTGTGTGGGTGCTGTGGTGGCGAGTGGACAGAAAATCAGTCCTCGGCTTGTTTTTTTGTGGTTTTATTCGGGGATGATAAGTTGGATGGGGTAGGGAATTACAGGATGCCAAACTTGAAAACATCCAGAACAAAGGACAACTTCCTCCCTATTTACAAAGAACCCTCTTCTTCCTTCCTCCTGCACACACTTGGTTCCTCTATGTACAGCACCTGCTGATCACTCCAGGGTAATTAACCGTCTTTTTGTGAATTCAGCAACAGCCCATTACAGGCTATGATCTTCCCGTTCCTTTTTAGATAAAGTAGCACATGTGGAGTGTACAACATCTATTTTTGCTTCATGTAGACACAAAGCCCAGTTCTACCAATGCAGAAAACACTAGCCCACCTGGTTGCTTGCTTCCCCCAGTCCTCTCGATTGGCACACACACACATGGAGATTTTCCAGGGCAAGCTGAATGAAGACTTGGCACTCCGTGGTCTTCAAAAGAGCACTGTTACAGCTGACAGTCTCTCCCCTGAACTGTCTCTCCTTGCTCTCTCCTGCTGCCTCCCTGTCAATTATCCCTCCAACTGTCTCCTGAGGTGAGATTCTTCCAGGCCAGCCTCCCGAGCTCCAGCCCGAGGCAAAACCCCTCCCCACAAGGTCCAACAGCCTCTCCATCTTCCACCCGACTCCTCTTGCTGGCATGGCCCATGTCTACTTATGGGTTTCCAAGTCCCCTGCCAGGCCCACTCCTGGGGATTAGCTGAGGACCCATAAATACTCAAGGCAGGCCCTCCTAACCTCCATCTTCTAGTTCCAGAACATTCTCCAATGTTCTAGAAACATGGGGAGGCTCCAGAGAGCTGCCAGGATGAGTCATCCAGCCCTGGACTCTAGTAACCCTGACCACTGACACAATTTAATGACTCAGGTCTAACCCAGAGCCAACTATGTTTTTCCTACTCCCACTACTAGTAGCACACACTAGAGAGTGCTACATGTGTGTCCAGGCAGTCACGGCGAGTGAAAGAGTGTGAGTGGATTTCTGTTCAGCCCTGGCACTGCGGGGGGTGGGGGAGGGGGGGGTGTGGACAGTATGACATAGATAGTCAGAGCCCGGGGCTAAGTGGACATAGAGCATGGCTGGAAGTGGCTGTGGACATTAGGAGATGGGCGTTTGTATCCAGTGTTAATGGATGCCACTTCTCTATAAGGACATGGACAACCCTTTCCCCCATGACACTGGGGAATTGTGAATGTGGTAAGATGATTTGAAGTGTCTGTATGGCTTGTTGAATGTACTTCAAATATCTTACCAACCTGCTGCAGCACCTCTGTGTATAGCAGAATGACAGTTTGCTGGAACATCAGTCTGCCAAGTTACTCTATGCTTGGACGCTGTTCTATGCTCCTTTATGATCTGCTTGCTTGACATTACTTACGGCTTTCACCTGCTCAGGTTCAGCCCATACAGAGGAGCCTCAGTTTGTACATTGATGGTCATGTCAATTACTAGTTAGGACGTCATTACAATGTGAGAAAATCTTAAAGATGAAGTTACATTTCAGCAGCTGTGTGGGCTTTATCGTTTTTTTAGCAGATGCCAGCATTGCTGTACTTTACTGAAGTACCTGTCTGCACTGCTTGCTTGGTACTTTGTTTCTCTGGTATCTTAATGTTGCATTTTGACATTTGAGGGACATGGTCCAACTGCACTATATTATTAATGATTAGCCAAAGGCAATAAGCGGGCAGCGTCAGTATAAATAACCGTTGGCCTCTTTTGGATGTTCAGAAGAAGCTAAGTTATTGTGATAATCAGTGAGGGCGATATGCTATTTAATGGACCCATTTGGGTGCGTTTTTGTTCATTTGAGACTAATTTTAACACTCTAAGTACTGTGTTTAGACTTGGGTAACCCTATACTAGTTGTTCTTGTTTATTCTTAACCACTTAAAGCAGAGTTCCGCCATTTAAAAAAAAAAGTCAGCAGCTACAAATACTGCAGCTGCTGACTTTTAAAATAAGGGCACTTACCTGTCCAGGGTGCCCGCAATGTCCTCACCTGAAGCCGATCTGTCACTCAGCTCTCGGGTGGAGGCGCCGCCATCTTCGGTAAGGGAATCAGGAAGTGAAGCCTTGCGGCTTCAGAGCCTGGTTCCCTACTGCACATGTGCGAGTCGCGCTGCACGTCCTTGCTGGTCTCTGCTGTCTTCTGCAACCTGTGTGTCTCCACAAAGGCAGCGGGGGGGGGGGGGGGGGAACGGAGGATGGGGGAGGGGCCAGACATAGCGTAGATCACAGCGGAGCCTGCGGTGATCTATGCCTGAAAGCTGGAGCAAATACCTGGATTATACAGATATCTGCTCCCCCCTGAAAGGTGCAAAATGTGACACCGGGGGGGGGGGGGGGGGGGTTGTTGGGGGATCCGATCAGGGGAAGTTCCATTTTTGGATGGAACTCTGCTTTAAGGACCCAGCCTTTTTCTGACAGCAAGTAAAATGCTGGCGTGGGGCCGGTGCATTCATAACATGTTTCATGTTACATCCTGAATATGGGTGTAACAGGTTATGAAAGGTGAACTTATCCTTTAATGAATTTAAAAAAAAAAAAAAAAAAGCAAGAAAAAAAAATAAAAATAAAAATAAAAAAAACACACAATATATACATCAATTTTTTTTTGTAAAAGATGATGTTACGCTGAGTGAATAGATACCAAACAACAGGTCATGCTTTAAAATTGCGCACACTCATGGAATGGTGACAAACTACGGTACTTAAAAATGTCCATAGCCGACACTTTATAAACCTCTAACACCGTTTATATATGTGGGCGTGACCTACATGTGCGTTCACCACTGCGCGCGAGCATGTGGAGTCGAGGGCACGTAAAATAAATAATTATTTTTAATTACACTTTTTTCATGTTTACACCTTTCCTTATATTTTTTGATCGCTTTTATTGTTAGCGCAAGGAATGTAAACATCGCTTGCGATAGCAATAGAGCATGACAGGTCCTCTTTATGGAGAGATGTGGGGTCAATAAGATCTGGGGTCCCAAGCGGTTTTGCCGAGAGGCTGAGCCAGGTGCCGATTCAGGGTTCTGGATGGATCCTGATCATATGGTCGCGATCTTCCCCTGGACCGGCTCTGTGACGTCAGCCAATAGCGGGCTTAAGCCCGAGGTCAGCTGAAAACGGTTTACAAGTGCAGAACGGACTGCACTCCTGTGATCCACAGAAGTACAGCCAAACTGGGCAGCACAGTGGTGTAGTGGATAGCACTCTTGCCTAGCAGTAAAAAGGGTTGCTGGTTCAAATCCCAACCACGACACTACCTGCCTGGAGTTTGCTTGTTCTCCCTGTGCCTGCGTGGGATTCCTCCGGGTACTCCGGTTTCCTCCCACACTCCAAAGACATGCTGGTAGGTTAATTGGCTTCTGTCCAAAATTGGCCCTAATATATGAATGTGAATTGGGGACCTTGGATTGTGGGCTCCTTGAGGGTAGGGACCGATGTGAGTGTGTGATGTATGTGTGGAGTGCTTTGGAAATTGACAGCACTATATGGGTACCTTAAATAAATAGGCACAATTGTAGACACGCACCCACACTCACTCAGGTTGAACTGGATGGACTGGTGTCTTTATTCAACCTTACTAACTATGTAACAAACAAGCTTTCACTGTATTTCTCCTTTAATTATCAGATGGTAAATGAGTAGTAAAGAGTTAAAATATGTAGGAAGTCTTCACCACTATTCACATGTGCATAGGGGGTAGCCTACTAGTCACACATCTAATATTGTATAAGGGGGCAATGCTACACTTCCTTGCCTTGGGTAATATTTATTTTCACCGTTTAAAGTAGTAGCGTGGTGGTATTTGTATAAAACGATTTAGAAGATGTGCTCTGGGCTGGAACAAAAAATAAAAAAAAAAATACCCTTGCAGTGGCCCACCACCTCCACCTGGCACTGGAAGGGATAAATGCTTGTAATGTCTAGGTATGTGGAAAGAAGAACAATTACTTTATTTTGTGCTCCAGGAAGCTGGGTCCTGCTGGAACAGGGTAAGTAATACAACCCCTTCCCCGACCCCAGTCAGGAGGAGCATTTAGGCGGGGGGGGGGGGGGGGGGGGGTCGGATTTTCTGTTCAGCTTTAAACTGGTCGCTTCATTAGCCTATCAACACAGACCCAAAGCCCTCGTTCACAGTAGAGCGACTTGTCATGCAATTTGACAAGTCGAATCGCATGACAAGTCGCAACCCTCTTGCTAGCGATTGCACTGTTTAAAATCGGTGCGACACAGACTTTGTGGTGCTGCATCGATTCGAAAAAGTAATTCCTGCACTACTTTTGGCGATTTTGGGTGTGACTTGCATAGACATCTGTGTATGAAGCCGCACAGATGTCTCCCAAGTCGCACTGACTTACGGCTTTGAAATCGTGCTATTTCAGATGAAGTCGCACAATTTCAAAGCCGCAGTCAACGTGAACGAGGGCTAAGACCGTTGTCACAGGAACAGGTGTCACCATTGGAGGATTTCAGTACTCCCTTACTTAGTTACACAAAAAAAAAAAACACACCCCCGTGGCTTTAGATCTACTATAATAATCACAGTAGGTAGAATAAAGGTGAAACCCAATCAAGGGCATTCCCAAGGTCACTGTAGAATCAGCCAGGTCAGGCCTGCTCATTCACTATGGCAGTGTGCCAGCACTAGACATCACATGGTCACTCTAATATAAGCAGCTAATGGAAATTGAGGGTAAGCAAATGTACTTAGGGGGAAACTTCACATTTGCCAAAAAAATGGATTGCTCTGTCCCTGTTGGAGAAGAACAAAAATGCAAAGTGTGACTATGGATGAAAAAAAAAAAGTGCAGTGCTTCCTGAGCGTGTTCCTCTGGTGTTATAATAAGGAAAGGAGTGAAGAGGTGATGTGATCCACTTTACCGGACATATAAAAGAAAAATCCCATTTTAAAATATTCACTGCATTCATTTCATTGCCTGTGACAGCTTCACTTAAAAAATAAATAAATAAATAAAATAAAAAAATCTTGATGCGCTTAAAGGGTTTATTAACCCATCTATATAAGACTATGCCGGCCCCTCTATAAGGCCCCTTTCACACGGACGGATAGAATTGCATTTTTAGCTGCGGATTTTCTCGTTTTCTACCGCAGCTAAAAGCACACAATGCTTTCCTATGGCCCCATTCACACACTGCGTTTAGCTGCGATTTCGTTACATGCGGTTTGGTGCGGATAGAAAAAAAAAAAAGAATTGCCTGCGTCCAGGAGCGATTTAGCGCAGCTATCTGCACATAACTGCAGGTAATAGCAGTGTACTATTTCTCCTGCGGATAGCAGCGTTAACAAGGAAAGAAAAGCAACAGGAAGCACATCAGTAATGGCAAGAATGTTCCAAACACAGCTAAACCCAGCCGCATGTAAACGCATGTAAACGCAGGTAATCTCCCTGTACAAATGCAGCAGATCGCAATGTCCGGAGTCTTGAATTTCACAGAACATATTATATGCTTTTAACTGTGGCAGAACAGCCGTCCGTGTGAAAGGCGCCTTAGAGGCTGGCATAGCACACTACGTCAGTAGTTTTCAAAAACAAGCATTCTAAATACCTAATTTAAGCTGTCTTCAGGCTGGTCATGTGACTCGTGGCCGCTTTCCAGCTACGATGGATGTCTTCTGTGGGAGGGGCCGTGATCTCCCTCTGACGACAGCCGGGGGGGGGTTCAAGTGGCCGCTGGTCTCCTCGGCAGAAGCTCTGTATCATAGCTGTAAAGCGGCCGCGAGTCATATGACCAGCCTGAAGACGGCTCAAATTAGGTATTTAGAACGCTCGATTTTTAAAACTACTGACATAGTGTGCTGGCCTCTAATAGAGAGGCTGGCAGTGACAATTTTAGTTTTTTATTTAACAAGAATAGCAGCCGGAGACAGACACAGAGGGGGGTGACAGGCAGGAAAGAAAGGGGGGGGGGGGGAGAGAGGAGAGCTGAGAGGACAGATATGTATGATGCAGGACGTACTCTGACCACAGTGATCAGGGCGGAGCAGCCCTGATTTTCGTGGTCAGTACAGAGAGGGCATACAGGAAGTGGCAGATTCAGAAAATTTTTTTTTACAGTTTAGAGGGGGGCAGATTACACAGCACAAGCACTGTGCTGTGTAATCTGCTTTAAGGGATCAGAATCTGTATATATTTTTTTGGGGGGTTACCAAACACTTTAAAGTAGTATAGGCAAAAAATGTTTTTTCCCCCATTTGTTTCCTACTGTGGAGATTTCCCTTCACTTCCTGTCCCATAGCCAAACAGGAAGTGAGAGGAAATCCCTGAAAATTAAGGGAATTTCTTGGGGACTCCCAGGTCACCAGAACCAGTGGTCTTCAGTGGAAGATTTCCCATCTATTACTTTTCTGGGTACAACCCAAAATTTGGGGATTTTCTTTTACCTTCAATGACAATGGTAACAGGAGAAATAGAGGGGGGGGGGGGAATCTCCCTAACGGGGGCACAGACAGCAATAAAAATTGACAGGTTTTCCTATCCCTCTCCAAAAAAAAATAAAATAAAAAAATATATAAAACAAAAATAGTTTTGCCTTTATTTATACTTTAGGGCTCCGTTTCCACTTGTGCAACTTGTTCTGCCACTTGGGACTGCAAAGTCGCATGACAAGTTGTACCCCACGATTTCCAATAAGTACCGTTCATATCTGTGCGACTTCAAAGTGGTCCCTGCACTACTTTGGTCTGACTTTGATGCGACTTGAGGTCCATAGACCTCAAGAATACACAGGCATTGCTTCAAGTCGCATCAAAATCACGGCAAAAAAAAAAAAACGCAGCAAAATAGGGCGACTTTCAGGTCGCAATAGTGGAAAACTAGGCTAAAGCACAATCATTCTTCTACAGTTAGATTTCATTTGGTAACTTTAACATACACTCACCGGGCACTTTATTAGGTACACCTTGCCAGTACCAGGTTGGACCCCCTTTTGCCTTCAGAACTGATTTAATTCTTTGTGGCATAGATTCAACAGGGTGTTGGAAACATTCCTCAGAGATTTTGGTCCATATTGATATGATAGCTTCGCACAGTTGCTGCAGATTTGTCGGCTGCACATCCATGATGCGAATCTCCCGTTCCACCACATCCCAAAGGTGCTCTATTGCAGTGGTTCTCAACCCTGTCCTCAAGTACCCCCAACAGGCCATGTTTGCAGGTTTTCCTTTATCTTGCACAGGTCCTTTAAATTAGAGTCAAAGGCTTGGTACTTTGGACAGCTAATTTATCCAAGAGAAAGTCCCAAAACATGGCTGAAGACAGGGTTAAGAACCACTGCTCTACTGGATTGAGATCTGGTGAGTGTGGACCCCATTGGAGGACAGTGACCTCATTGTCATGTTCAAGAAACCAGTGGTGAGATGATCTGAGCTTTGTGACATGGAGAATTATCCTGCTGGAAGGAGCCATCAGAAAATGGGTACACTGTAGTTATAAAGAGATGGACATGGTCAGTAACAATACCGTTGATGGATGGCACGATGGATCCATGCTTTCATGTTTATGCCAAATTCTGACCCTACCATCTGAATGTTGTAGCTGAAATCGAGACTCATCAGACCAGGAAATCATTTTCTGATCTTCTATTGTCCAATTTTGGTGACCCTGTGCAAATTATAGCTTCAGTTTCCTATTCTTAGGAGACAAGAGTGGCACCCGGTGTGGTCTTCTGCTGCTGTAGCCCATCTGCTTTAAGGTTTGATGTGTTGTGCGTTCAGAGACGGTATTCTGCATATTTTTGTTGTAACGAGTGGTTATTTGAGTTCCTGTTCTATCATCTCAAACCAGTCTGCCCATTCTCCTCTGACATTAACAAGGTATTTTTGTCCATACAAATGCCGCTCACTGGAAATTTTCTCTTTTTTTGGACTATTCTCTGTAAACCCTAGAGATGGCTGTGTGTGAAAAAAATCACAGTAGATCAGCGATTTTCACATTCAAAGTCACTTAAATCACCTTTATTCCCTATTCTGATGCTCGGTTTGAACTTCAGCAAGTCGTCTTCACCACATCTAGATACCTAAAAGCACTGAGTTGCTGCCATGGGATTGGCTGATTAGCAGTTTGTGTTACCCAACAATTGAACAGGTGTATCTAAAAAAGTGGCCGGTGAGTGTATATCCTAGACCAGGGGTAGGCAACCTCGGCCCTCCAGCTGTGGTAAAAACTACAAGTCCCATGAGACATTGCAAGACCCTGACAATCACAGGCATGGCTCCTAGAGGTAGAGGTATGATGGGATTTGTAGTTTTACAACAGCTGGAGTGCTGAAGTTGCCTACCCCTGTCCTAGACTTTAGTTTTGGATAGAAGTGGGATGGATTAGAACCCTTGTCAGGTTTTTATTGCTGTTCCTGTTAGGTAAAGTCACCCTCTCTATTTTCACCGGTGACCACTGTCATCAGGACAATAAGTGATGGAAAATCCAAAATCTTACAGTTGTCACCAGAACTAGAAGCACAGATGGATCTTCGAATGGGGACATTGGTTTCAGTGACCATTGTCTTATGCCCCGTACACACGGTCGGATTCTCCGACGGAAATTGTATGATAGGACCTTGTTGTCGGAAATTCTGACCGTGTGTGGGCTCCATCACACATTTTCCATCGGATTTTCCGACACACAAAGTTTGAGAGCAGGCTATAAAATTTTCCGACAACAAAATCCGTTGTCAGAATTTCCGATCGTGTGTACACAAATCCGACGCACAAAGTGCCACGCATGCTCAGAATAAATAAAGAGATGAAAGCTATTGGCCACTGCCCCGTTTATAGTCCCGACGTACGTGTTTTACGTCACCGCGTTCAGAACGATCAGATTTTCCGACAACTTTGTGTGACCATGTGTATGCAAGACAAGTTTGAGCCAACATCCGTCGGAAAAAATCCTAGGATTTTGTTGTCGGAATGTCCGATCAATGTCCGACCGTGTGTACGGGGCATAAGAAGGGGTTTCCCCTCACTTTGCTGCCCGTTCACTCTTTGCCATTACGCCACGCTGTATTAATGTGCATGGTGTTAAGGCAAGCCTATGTACAGGAATGGGCTGCCAATACACCACAGCAGAATAAAACAATAAGAAAACACAGCATTGTTCTTAGTAAGGCATGTCCTTCAGAACACGTGCCCTGAGGTGCCCTAGCACCACCATCAACTAAGGCATTTTATCGAGTACTAAAGCCCAACCCTGGGAAAATCTGGACGATAGAAGATTGGAGAGACACTGCCTGGTCTGATGAGTCTGGATTTCAGATGTAACATTCAGATGGTAGGGTCAGAATTTGGTGTAAACAACATGAAAGCATGGATCCATACTACCTTGTATCAATGGTTCAGGCTGGTGGTGGTGTAATAGTGTGGGGGATATTTTCTTGACATACTTTGGGCCCCTTAGTACCAATTGAGCATCGTTTAAACTCCACGGCCTACCTGAGTATTGTTGCTGACCATGTCTATCCCTTTATGACCACAATCTACCCATCTTCTGATGATTACTTCCAGCAGGATAATTCTCCATGTCACAAAGCTCAAATCATCTCACCACTGGTTTCTTGAACATGACAATGAGATCACTGTCCTCCAATGGGGTCCACACTCACCAGATCTTAGGCTGGGTTTACATCAGTGGGCTGTACAAATCACATGCAAGTTCTGTGCGATACAATTTCAGACATACAGATCCTATGGCTAAACTCGCATTGCATTCAGACCAAACTTGCACAGGACCCTTTTTTTTGGTCCACACCAGAATCAGATCACATGGATGTAAACACTCAATGCGATCCGATTCCTGTCCGAACTGACAGTTCGCACTGCGATATGCAAACTGATCTGGGGGTGTCATTAACCACTTAAGGACTAGCCTCGTTTAGGATTTTAGGTGTTTACATGTTTAAAAACAGGTTTTTCTGCTAGAAAATTACTTAGAACCCCCAAAAATTATATATTTTTTTTTTATAACACCCTAGAGAATAAAATGGCGGTCATTGCAATACTTTTTTTTGCACCGTATTTGCGCAGCGGTCTTAAAAGCGCACTTTTTTGGAAAAAATTCACTTTTTTGAATAAAAAATTAAGACAACAGTAAAGTTAGCCCAATTTTTTTTATATTGTGAAATATAATGTTACGCCAAGTAAATTGATACCCAACATGTCACGCTTGAAAATTGCGCCCGCTCGTGGAATGGCGTCAAACTTTTAGCCTCAAAAATCTCCATAGGCGACGTTTAAAAAATTCTACAGGTTGCATGTTTTGAGTTACAGAGGAGGTCTAGGGCTAGAATTATTGCTCTCGCTCTACCGGTCGTGGCGATACCTCACACATGTGTGGTCTGACCACCGTTTTCATATGCGGGCGCTACTCGCGTATGCGTTCGCTTCTGCGCACGAGCTCGTCGGGACAGGGGGGTTTTAAAAAAAATGTTTTTATTTTTATTATATATTTTACAATATTTTATTTATTTTTACACTGTTTTAAAAAAAAATGGTGTCACTTTTATTCCTATTACAAGGAATGTAAACATCCCTTGTAATAGAAAATGGCATGACAGGACCTCTTAAATATGAGATCTGGGGTCAAAAAGACCTCACATCTCATATTTACACTAAAATGCAATAAAAAAAAAAAAAGTCATTTAGAAAAATGACATTTGAAAAAATATGCCTTTAAGGAGGCGTGGACGGAAGTGACGTTTTGGCGTCGCTTCCGCCCAGCAGTGTCATGGAGACAAGTGAGCACCATCTTAGCCTCACTCGTCTCCAGACACACCACAGGATAGGACGCGATCGCCTCCACCACTACTGACGGCTCCGGTAAGCGGTGGAGGGCACCGGATCGCGGCGGGAGGGGGGCCCCTCTCCCGCCACTGATAAAAGTGATCTTGCGGCGAATCCACCGCAGGGACCACTTTTATCTGAAAGCCGGCCGCCGCACAAAAACGGGGATACCGGGGTTATGGCAGCTAGCTGCTGCCATAACAACGATATCCCCGTTCAAAATTTGGACGTATATAGTCGTGCGGCGGTCTTGAAGTGGTTAACTTTCTATTGACACCCAACTCTGTTCGCATAGTGCAGTGTGAACTTCCTTGTGAGCCTGGTGCGATACGGGAACATAAAAGTGGATTTGCAGCGTTCCTGCATCGCACCGATGTGAACTGAGCCTTAATCCAATAGAGCACCTTTGGGATGTGGTGGAATGGAAGATTCACATCATTGGTGTGCAGCTGACAAATCCGCAGCAACAGAGTGATGCTATCATGTCAGTAGGGAGCAAAATCTCTGAGAAATGTTTCCAACACCTTGTTGAATCTATACCACAAAGAAGGCAGTTCTGAAGGCAAAAGGGGGTCCAAACCCCTAGCAAGGCGTACCTAATAAAGTGGCCAGAGAGTATGTATGTATGTGTGTGTATATATATATATATATATATATATATATGTGTGTGTGTGTGTGTGTATCACACACACACACACACATATATATATACACACACACAATATGTGATTAGATGTCTAGGCAGTTAAAATTACAGGGGAGAAAATATATATATATTTTATCTGATTTTATATAGTAATAATTGTATGAATATAATATGATGAGGAGTATAGTGCAGTGCAGTGCAGTGTAGTGGGAGGGGAGGGGTTAGTGAGTGGTGGGCGGGGCGGACAGAGAAGTAGGGTAAAGGTGACAGATGGGTACACACAAATGTCACAGTGACTTTGCCCGATCATAGAGAATAATGAGAGTCCGGTGTAATCGTATACAGAGAATTCTGAATGGCTCGCTCTACAGATGATGAGATTAGGAGGATTGCACGGACAGATCGCACAGTCCTCATATACAGAGCACACACTGTCATTACACATCGCTCAGTCCTGCTATTCACTTACCGCACGGCAGCACAGCCCGGGCCGCTGGAGGGAAGTCTGGCGGAGCTGTTGAGCCGCTGCAGTGATCTCCCTAGAAGTCCGAAGCGGGCAGCCATTGCTGAGTATTGAAGGTCTATGTATACGATTGTGACAGGAGAAGCCGACAGGAACTAAGAGCAGGAGGGAGGGGCCAGTCCGCTCTACTCTCCTATTGACTTTTCACACAATAGCCGTGAGCGTTACAGCGCCCTCTTGTGGCTGATCTGGGAATGTTTTTTTTGACCAAGTGACTCCTAGAAGCTGATAGGGATTAACTTCTGATTCACCATAGAGCAGTGATTCTCAACCCTCCTAGTGCTGTGACCCCTTGATAAAATTTCCCAAGTTGTGGGGACCCTAACAGTAAAATTATTTTCGTAGCGTGGATTGTCAGCACCCGAGGCAAGCAAAGTAATTTTTGCCCCTAACCCATGGACATATAGTATTAAACCCCTTATGGTACATTGTGGATGTACCACTCTCTCTCTCTTTGTTCTCCTTTCTTTCCCTTTTATCTCTCTTTATCCTAATTTCTTGTTTTCCCCCCCATCCCTCTCTCTAGCCGTCTTTCTTATTCTTTCTCTTATTCTTTCTCTCCCTTTTTTCTTTGTTCCTCCCCCTCTTTTCTTCTCCCTTCCATGTATTCTCTATTTTTTATTCCTTCTCTTACTCCTTGGTGGAGGGGAATGGGATAAGCAGCATTGCTGGTGGGGAGTTGGGATCAGTGGCAGTGCTGGCGGAGAATTGGGATCAGTGACAGTGCTGGTAGGGATTTGGGATCAGTGACAGTGCTGGTAGGGATTTGGGATCAGTGACAGTGCTGGTGGGGAGTTGGGATCAGCGGCAGTGCTGGCGGGGAATTGGGATCAGTGACAGTGCTGGTAGGGAGTTGGGATCAGTGGCACTGCTGGTGGGGAGTTACGATCAGTGGCAGTGCTGGTGGGAATTTGGGATCAGTGACAGCGGGGAGTTGGGATCAGTGGCAGTGCTGGCGGGGAATTGGGATCAGTGACAGTGCTGGTAGGGAGTTGGGATCAGTGGCACTGCTGGTGGGGAGTTACGATCAGTGGCAGTGCTGGTGGGAATTTGGGATCAGTGACAGCGGGGAGTTGGGATCAGTGGCAGTGCTGGTGGGGAGTTGGGATCAGCGGCAGTGCTGGTGGGGAGTTGGGATCAGCGGCAGTGCTGGTGGGGAGTTACGATCAGTGGCAGTGCTGGTGGGGATTTGGGATCAGTGACAGTGCTGGCGGGGAGTTGGGATCAGTGGCAGTGCTGGTGGGGAGTTGGGATCAGCGGCAGCGCTGGTGGGGAATTGGGATCAGCAGCAGTGCTGGTGGGGAGTTACGATCAGTGGCAGTGCTGGTGGGGATTTGGGATCAGTGACAGTGCTGGCGGGGAGTTGGGATCAGTGGCAGTGCTGGTGGGGAGTTGGGATCAGCGGCAGTGCTGGTGGGGAGTTGGGATCAGCGGCAGTGCTGGCAGGGAGTTGGAATCAGTGGCAGTGCTGGTGGGGAGTTACGATCAGTGGCAGTGCTGGTGGGGAGTTGGGATCAGCGGCAGCGCTGGTGGGGAATTGGGATCAGCAGCAGTGCTGGTGGGGAGTTACGATCAGTGGCAGTGCTGGTGGGGATTTGGGATCAGTGACAGTGCTGGCGGGGAGTTGGGATCAGTGGCAGTGCTGGTGGGGAGTTGGGATCAGCGGCAGTGCTGGTGGGGAGTTGGGATCAGCGGCAGTGCTGGCAGGGAGTTGGAATCAGTGGCAGTGCTGGTGGGGAGTTACGATCAGTGGCAGTGCTGGTGGGGATTTGGGATCAGCGGCAGTGCTGGCAGGGAGTTGGGATCAGCGGCAGTGCTGGCAGGGAGTTGGGATCAGCGGCAGTGCTGACAGGGAGTTGGGATCAGCGGCAATGCTGGCAGGGAGTTGGAATCAGTGGCAGTGCTTGCAGGGAGTTGGGATCAGTGGCAGTGCTGGCAGGGAGTTGGGATCAGTGGCAGTGCTGGTGGGGAGTTGGGATCAGTGGCAGTGCTGGTGGGAGTTGGGATCAGTGGCAGTGCTGGCAGGGAGTTGTGATCAGTGGCAGTGCTGGTGGGGGGTGGGATAAGTGGCAGTGCTGGGGGAATTCTGATCAGCCTACTTAGGTGCTCTTGATCAAGGTCATCTGCTGATCTTAGAACTGTAGTGGGGACTTTTAATGGCAACTCTAATCACAGGTAGTGTTACTCACTGTGTCTCTGGCTTCACTGTGTCTCTGACTTTGTGGTGTCTCGTAGCAGTGACACCTATGCTGAAATCAGGAGATGGAGTCTCCTCCAGCTCCTCCCACTTCACATTCCTCACCAGTCAGCTGACCTCTAGTCTCTGCTCCCCTGACATGCCGTGAACTGAATGGGTGGCTGCGAAGAGGCTGAGTAGGCGGCCGCGGGCTTCAGGGACAGCCCTTCTGGGTGGCTGCGAAAAGGCTGGGGGAGCAGTGCGGGCTTCAGGAACAGCTTAGGATTTAGTGACCCCTAGCAAATCATCCTTCAACCCCCAGGTTGAGAACCACTGAATAAAGCGCCCTCTTGTGGCTGATCTAGTAGATGTAGAGTTTAAAGTGGTACTTTAGGTAATAGATAAAAACAGGAAAGATTTGTAATACAGAAGAGATATACTTTGTCTCTTCTGCATTAACCACTTGACCCCTGGAAAGGTTTATCCCCCTTAACGAACGACCAGGCCATTTTTTGCGATACGGCACTACATTATTTTAATTGACAATTGCGCGTTCGTGTAGCGCTGTACCCAAATAAAGTTCAGTCCTTTTTTACCGCAAATAGAGCTTTCCTTTGGTGGTATTTGATTACCTCTGCAGTTTTTATTTTTTGCGCTATAAACAAAGACAATGACAATTTTGAAGAAAAAAACAATATTTTTACTTTCTGCTATAAAACATATTCAATATAAAAATGCCAAAAATCTAATTTCTTCATTAATTTAGTCCATTATGTATTCAGTTACATATTTTTGGTAAAAAAAAATCCCAATATGCGTATATTGATTGGTTTGCGCAACAGTTATAGCGTGTACAAACGATGGGATATTTTTATGGAAATTTTATTAATTTATTATTTTTTACTAGTAATGGTGGTGATTAGCGTTTTTTTTTGCGGGACCTCGACATTGTGCAGGACAAATCAGACATCTAACTGACACTTTTGACAATTTTTTTGGGGACCAGTGACACTAATACAGTGATCAGCACAAACAATATGCACTGTAACTGTACTAATGACACTGTCAAGGAAGGGGTTAACATCAGGGGCGATCAAAGGGTTAAGTGTATCCCTAGGGCAGTGATGGCAAACCTTGGCACTCCAGATGTTTTGGAACTGCATTTCCCATGGTGCTCATGCACTCTGCAATGTAGTTGAACATCATGGGAAATGTAGTTCCAAAACATCAGGGGTGCTAAGGTTTGGCATCACTGCCCTAGGGGATACTTTCTTACTAACTGGGGGGTGGGTTGCTCTGACTGGATGAAGACAGTGATCTTCTTCCCTGTCAGAACATAGGCAGATGTTTGCATAGGCAGATTGCCATTCTGCTTCTCTGAGGAATAATCGCGGGTGGCCGACGGACATCGGGTCGGACCCGCTGATTGGCATCCCCTGTGTCCAATCAGCGTGCGATCGTGCCCCCGGCGGCCTGCACGCTACCCAGTGGCTATTGCACAAATTGACACACAGGTATGTGATTTCACACTATAGAGCCGTCCTGCTGCAGTAAATATGCAGTAGGCGGTCGGCAAGTGGTTAATACTTTTATCAAATCCTTTAAAATGACACAAAAATTACGGTTCTGGTACAAAACATTGCAAACTTATTTACAAATGAAATAAAGTGGGAATTTTTTTTATTTTGAGCTTTTTTTTAAAGGGTAAATGTGTAAATTTCTGTTAAATGTGTAAAAATAATAACAAGCAAAACAAACAAAAAGTTTAAATATGAATAGGTAATAAAATAAAAACAAATAAAAAATCAACAGGAAAATAGTTGAAGGGAATAGTAGAATAAGGAGCTAATTACTGATGATTAGAGTAAACTAAGGGTTAATAAGGGGTCAAACAGAGGAACATTTTGTTTAAAAAAAAAAAACTATTTTTTTATTTGTCAGGTTAGCTTTAACTGACATTTGCAGATCTAATTTCATCCTTTTAGCCTCGGTTCACACCAGAGGCGGCACGACTTGCAGGTCGCCTCACTGAGGCGACCTGCACACGACTGCTGGGGCGACTTGCAAGACGACTTCTGTATAGAAGTCTATGCAAGTCGCCCCCAAAGTAGTACAGGAACCTTTCTTCTAAGTCGGAGCGACTTGCGTCGCTCCGATTAGAATGGTTCCATTGTACAGAACGGGAGGCGACTTGTCAGGCGGCTAGGTCGCCTGACAAGTCGCCCCCGTGTGAACCGAGCCTTAATCTACAGATGAATGAACAGAAAGATATAAAAGTAACATTATGTTACATTGTAACTTTCTATGTGTCTCAGTAGTGTTATTTACAAACACTGATTTAGACTGCTTATTTAACGGGTGAAGCTGCAGAGATCTGACTATACAGTGATCCCGGCTTTGATTTATCAAAGCTGACAAATACTATATACTGGGAAGGGGAGGGGGGTGGTCCAAGAAGCAGGACAGAGAGACTGGATATGCTACACATGCCCTGTGTACAATGATGGAGTTTTTTGGGGCGTGTGTAGCACACCCAAAGTCAGAAAAAAAAGGTAAAAGTATTTGGGAGCAGAGGAACTACTGCAAATTGCATATAACATTACTGATAAGTATATAGATGCACACCGGTATTGAAATATTACAAGCTTTAAAGATTTATCTTTAGAAAAGAATAATAATAGTACATACATCCAATGTACAATTGGGTATTATCAGCAAAGGGCCCAATAGGAGTCCAGGGTATATATAGTTATTAATAGAGATACCCATGGGCGTCCACAAGGGGATCGGGGAAATCAGGGATCGGCAAGGTGTCCGCACATGGACACTCGTGTCCTTGAGTGGTCCCTGTTACAGCGTTGCCAAAAAATTCAGACGCAGGCTCTGTGGCACAGCAGGAGATACCCGCTGTGTGATCCAGGCACTGGTGAGTCTGCATTGATAGGCACAGACCGAGTCTGCACTGATGAGCAAAGACTGAGACTGCATTGATGGGCACAGACTGAGTCTGCATTGATGGGCGCAGGCTGAGGCTGCATTGATGGACACAGATTGAGGCTGCTTTGATGGGCACAGTAAGGCAGTATTGATGGGCACTGGTGAGGCTGTATTGATGGGCACAGTGAGGCTGCATTGATGGGCACAGTGAGTCTGAATTGATGGGCACAGTGCGGGTGCATTTAATGGGCACAGTGAGGCAGTATTGATGGGCACTGGTGAGTCTGCATCAATGGGCACAGTGAGGCTGCATTGATGGACACAGTGAGGCTGCATTAGATGGGCACTGGTGAGACTGCATTTGATGGGCACAGGAGGCTGCATTTGATTGGCACAGTGAGGCTGCGTTGATGGGCACAGTGAGGCTGCATTGATGGGCACAGTGAGGCTGTATTTGATGGGCACAGTGAAGTTGCATTTGATAGGCACTGGTGAGTCTGCATTTGATGGGCACAGCGAGGCTGCATAGATGGGAACAGTAAGGCTGCATTTGATAGGCACAGTGAGGCTGCATTTGATGGGCACAGTGAGGCTGCACTGATGGGCACAGTAAGTCTACATTTGACGGGCACAGTGAAGCTGCATTGATGGGCACAGTGAGGCTGCATTGGTGGACACAGTAAGGCTGCATTGATGGGCACAGTGATGCTGCATTTGATGGGTACAGTGAGGCTGCATTTGATGGGCACTGTTGAGTCTGCATCTGATGAGCACAGTGATGCTGCATTAATGGGCTCAGTGAGGCTGCATTTGATGGACACAGTTAGGCTTAGACTGCATTTGATGGGCACTCTTGAGTCTGCATTTGATGGGCACAGTGAG
Organism: Lithobates clamitans; assembly: GCA_037952925.1. Lineage (NCBI taxonomy): Eukaryota > Metazoa > Chordata > Amphibia > Anura > Ranidae > Lithobates > Lithobates clamitans. Next base: position 2,404,863 of record JBBGZY010000255.1, read on the forward strand.
TCTGCATTGATGGGCACAGTGAGGCTGCATTTGATGGGCACAGTGAGGCTGCATTGATGGGCACAGTGAGGCTGCATTTGATGGGCACTGGTGAGTCTGCATTTCATGGGCACAGTGAGTCTGTATTTCATGGGCACAGCGAAGCTGCATTGATGGGCAAAGTGAGGTTGCATTGATGGGCACAGTGAGGCTGCATTAATGGGTACAGTGAGGCAGTATTGATGGGCACAGTGAGGCTGCATTGATTGGCACAGTGAGGCTACATTGATTGGCACAGTGAGGCTGCATTGATGGGCACAGTGAAGCGGTATTGATGGGCACAGTGCAGTAAGGTGAAAAAAAGGTAAGAGTAAGAAGACTAAATGGGAGATCTATTCTATGGGAGACCTGCCCTGGCCTGCTCTAAAAGGAGAACTATATGGGGGATCCTGGCCTAGCCTGCTCTAAAGGGGGAACTAAATGGGGGACCCTGGCTGGCCTGGCTTGTGCTTTATGTGATAATGACTAAGCCCCTCTCCTTCATTGTCGAAAAGGGGCGGATCATGTGTGACCTTAACCACTTCAATACAGGGCATTTTCACCCCCTTCCTGCCCAGGCCATTTTTCAGTGTTCAGCACTGTCGGACTTTAAATGACAATTGCGCGGTCATGCAACACTGTACCCAAATGAAGTTTTTATCATTTTTTCCCCCACAAACAGAGCTTTCTTTTGGTGGTATTTGATCACCTCTGCGTTTTTTATTTCTTGCGCTATAAACAAAAGAATAGTGACAAGTTTGAAAAAAAAAAACACAATATTTTTTACTTTTTGTTATAATAAATATCCCAATTTAAAAAAAAAATTAAAATTTTTTTCTCAGTTTAGGCCAATATGTATTCTTCTACATATTTTTGGTAAAAAAAATCACAATAAGCGTATATTGATTGGTTTTATAGCACAGTTATAGCGTCTACAAAATAGGGGATAGATTTATGGCATTTTAACTAATTAATTTTTTTTACTAGTAATGGCGGCGATCTGCGATTTTTATCGTGACTGTGACATTGCAGCGGACATATTGGGATCTTTTGACACTATTTTGGGACCATTCACATTTATACAGCGATCAGTGCTATAAAAATGCACTGATTACTGTATAAATGTCACTGGTAGGGAAGGGGTTAACACTGGGGGGCGATCAAGGGGTTAACTGTGTTACCTAGGGAGTGATTGTAACTGTAGGGGGAGGGGACTCACAAGGGGAGGAGACTGATCGGTGTTCCTCTGTACTGGGAACACACGATCGGTCTCCTCTCCACTGACAGGAAGTGGATCTGTGCAATTACACACACAGATCCACGTCCCTGCTCTGTTACCGACAATCAGACATCGCGCCCCCTAGATGGCCAGGAAGCCGAGGACGTCATATGACGCCCGCCCAGGATGGGAGATCCCTCCTGCGGACGTCATTTGACTATGGGCGGGGAAGGAAGTGGTTAAAATGATCCCCCCCCGGAAAAAGCTCTGCGGACACCCATGGAGATACCTCGGGAAGAATGTTGCAGAGAAGTCCAATTGCAGGGAGTCCTGAGGATAATGCAGCATCTGTCTTTGTGTCAGAGACCTGAACACAAGATTAGCATCAATGGAGGTAGCTTCCAACTGTTGTCCAACCAGCCAGGAATGGAACTTCTCACTCACATGTGGGCACTGGAACTCAGAGTCAGCTTATCTATTCTGCTCCTTAGTCCCTCCCTAGTAGTTTATAATAGTCTCTTTTGGCTTGGAGCATGTACAAGACATGTGTCTGACACTTTCTCTCTCTCTCTATCTCCAAACTTCCTCCTCCCAGGGTTTCAAATCCAACAACCAAGAGACAGGAAGTACATACCTAATTATGCACAACACTGAAATTAGCAGCTAACAGTAGAGGCCAGCGGATCCCTATACTTTTAGGCTTTCTTTCCTTTATTTCCACCTGATGATCTGGCTAGTAAGTCTGTTGCTTTTCAACAGAATAAGCTCTTCTCTAGATGTATTAGTTAGAGGGTTGAAACAAACCATTTACCACTGACAAGAGTGCCTACAATAATTAGCTTTTATTTATGTAAACCTTTATGTACCTTAACCTTTAAGGAACAAACGATTTCTGTAGCTGCTTATAAAGTATGAGCTGAAGTTTGTCTTCAATCTGTTAGTGTATCTAAATCTGCTAGTACTGTACATCTAACACCCCCCCCCCAGACTAACAATGCTGCTGTCCAAAGGTGTCCCCTGTGCTCCTTTATCCATAGTGTAGGTACTCTAATACAGGAGGTGTGTTACTGGCCAGATCACCAGGTGAAAACAGAGGGGAAAAAAGCCTAAAAAAAAGACTAATGCAGCCACGAAAACATAAGATCGGTAAAAACGTAAATGTATTTTATTGGGATTTTATGTGATGGACCAACACAAAGTGGCACATAATTGTGAAGTGGAAGAAAAATGATAAATGGTTTTCAAAATTGTTTACAAATAAATATCTGAAAAGTATGTCGTGCATTTGTATTCAGCCCCCTTTACTCTGATACCCCTAACTAATGTCTAGTGGAACCAATTGCCTTCAGAAGTCACCTAATTAGTAAATATAGTTCACCTGTATGTAATTTATTCTCAGTATATATACAGCTGTCCTGTGAAGCCCTCAGAGGTTTGTTAGAGAACCTTAGTGAACCAACAGCATCATGAAGGCCAAGGAACACACCAGGCAGGTCAGGGATAAAGTTGTGGAAAAGTTTAAAGCAGGGTTAGTTCATATGCCAAGCTTTGAACATCTCACGGAGCACTGTTCAATCCATCATGCAAAAATGGAAAGAGTATGGCACAGACCTGCAAACCTACCAAGACATGGCCGTCCACCTAAACTGACAGGCCGTGCAAGTAAAGCATTAATCAGAGAAGCAACCAAGAGGCCCATGGTAACTCTGGAGGAGCTTCAGAGATCCACAGCTCAAGTGGGAGAATCTGTCCACAGGACAGCTATTAGTCGTGCAATCCACAAATCTGGAAGAGTGGCAAGAAGAAAGCCATTGTTGACAGAAAGTCCTGTTTGCAGTTTGCGAGAAGCCATGTGGGGGACACAGCAAACATGTGGAAGAAGGTGCTCTGGTCAGATGAAACCAAAATTTAACTTTTTGACCTAAAAGTAAAATGCTATGTGTGGCGGAAAACTAACACTGCACATCACCCTGAACACACCATCCCCACCGTGAAACGTGGTGGCAGCATCATGTTGTGGGGATGCTTTTCTTCAACTGGGACAGGGAAGCTGGTCAGAGTCGATGGGAAGATGGATGTTGCCAAATATAGGGCAATCTTAGAAGAAAACCTGTTATGCCGTGTACACACGGGCGGACTTTTCGACCGGACTGGTCCGACGGGACGAATCCGTCGGACAATCCGACCATGTGTGGGCTTCATCGGACCTGCAGCTGACTTTTTTGGGCGAAAATCAGACGGACTTTAGATTTGAAACATGTTTCAAATCTTTCTGACAGACTCGAGTCTGGTCGAAAAATCCGCTCATCTGTATGCTGGTCCAAGGGACGAAAACCGACGCTAGGGCAGCTTTTGGCTACTGGCTATCAACTTCCTTATTTTAGTCTGGTCATACGTCATCACGTACGAATCCGTCGGACTTTGGTGTGATCGTGTGTAGGCAAGTCCGTTCATTCGAAAGTCCATTGGAAGTCCGTCAAAAGTCCGTCGAAGGTCCGTCGGAAAGACGGTGGTACCTTTGATGCCGAAAAATCCACCTGTGTGTACACGGTATTAGAGTCTGCAAAAGACTTGAGACTGGGGTTGAGGTTCATCTTCCAGCAGGACAACGACATGACTTGAAAATTGCTGTTCACAGACGCTCTCCATTCAATCTGACAGAGCTTGAGCTATTTTGCAAATAAGAATGGGCAAAAATGTCACTCTCTAGATGTGCAAAGCTGGTAGAGACATCCCCAAAAAGACTTGCAGCTATAATTGCAACGAAAGGTGTTTCTACAAAGTATTGACTTGGGGGGGGGGGGGGGGTAAATATAAATGCATGCCACACTTTCCACATATTTATTTGTAAACATTTTTTAAAACCATTTATCATTTTCTTTTCACTGCACAATTATGTGCCACTTTGTGTTGGTCTATCACATAAAATCCCAATAAAATACATTCATGTTTTTGGTTGTAACATGACAAAATGTGGAAAATCTCAGGGGGTATGAATACTTTTTCAAGGCACTGTATATGTAGATATTACAGTGCCCTCCTTTGGCCAATCTGGTAGACATAGATATTAAAGCACCCTCTCGTGGTTGATCTGGTAAACGTAGATATTACAGAGTCCTCTAGTGGCTGATCTGGTAAATGTAGACATTCACAAAAATATCAGCTCTAGCTAGTGAAGCCAATCATACATTAAGCACTTGCCGACCGCAATACGTATATATACTGTACTGAAGTTATCAAACAAAACCCCGGTAACTTTTTCTTCAGCTGGTGACTGGCTTTCTCATGAAAGCGCTCTGAACGGCTCATGCCGCTGGAACGCTTTCAGAAACTCACCAGTGTTTCTCGGGCTTACCGTTTTCACCGATGCGCCTGAGAAATGATCCAACAGTGCGGCTGGCTGGTCAAAGGGGCGATAAAAGACTAGATCATCTTTGATCGCCTCTATGTCCTTGGAAGACCTGAGTGATGTCATGGTGTCACTTCCGATTCAGGGTGGAAGTATACAATTTTTTATTTTTTTTTTGCTTTTAAGATTAAAGGAGAGATTTGGGGTCTTTTTGACCCCAGATCAGAGATCTCATAAGAGGACCTGTCATCTTTATCTCTATTACAAGGGATATTTACATTCCTTGTAATAGTAATAAAAGAGATAAAATAAATTAAAGAGACAGTGTAAAAATAAAAAATAAAATAAATAAGAATTTACGCCCCCATCCCTCCGTGCTCGTACGCAGAAGCGAACGCATACGTTGGTCGCGCACGCATGTGTAAACGGTGTTCGCATCACACATGTGAGGTATTGCCGCAAATGTTACAGTGAGAGCAATAATTCTAGAGGTAGACCTCCTCTATAGCTCTAAAAAAATGTAAAGCGTCACCTATAGGGGCGACCAGCTGATGTCACGACGTGTTCGATACACGAGGAATCACGGTAACAAAACAACCCGGGAATACAGTATACAGGATATGCTATATGGCTATGGTTATGAGTTTGTGATAGTCCGGTGCACTTAGAGCACCAGGTGAATGTGAGTGTATTGGCATTAGATTTTTAATAAAGATTGAATGTTTTTTTAAGGATTAAGCACTATGTATAGTTCTTCTTGGGTATGAGCGATCCAATAGCACAGTACATATAATTTTGGATTTAATTATATATTCATTCTTGAAAATAGCAGCATACACGTACACAGGTTCCCTCTGTGTCTTTGGGGGATCCCCTTATTCAAGTGACCTTTCAGCCATTTTTCCAATCTGTCATGAACATGGAGTTTATGGATATTTTTTAACCGCCTGAGATTTTGGCTCTTATTTTTGGAGAGGTTCCCCCGGTGTCCTTGGGGGATCCCCCTATTCAATTGACTTTTCAGCCATTTTTCTAATTTGTCATGAATATGGAGTTTATGGATATGGCTCTATATTGGGCTAACTTGATTCATTTTATTTTATTTTATCCTTATATAACAACCTGTTTTTTCCATAATTTTTTTAGGGCTGGGACTCCTTGTTTCCTCTGGGGTCGTTCGAATTTTGTTCCCCTCTTTTTGAAGCATTGTTCATCATACACTTCCTGGTTGGAACGCTGCAAAAAATCCCTATATTCCACGTAAGGTTTTTTTGTTTTTTGTTTATTGTTTTGTTTACCACATGCTGTGTGTCTCTCTCCTAGATTTTACATCACTGCCCTTTGCAATTTTGCCAAGCGGCTCGTCGCTTTTTCAATTTGGCGCCTCTTCTTGGATTGGGGGTTCTTTTGCATGATAAAAGACCTATACAGATTGGGTGGACGTCTGATGATCCATTGGAAACTTTTATGTCAACCACTATTTTTGTAAGTCTTTTCTGTATTTCAGCATAGGCTTCATATGTATGTTATGAAAAATATAAAATATATGTATATTTATATCACATTTTGTGCCTTTCAGAAAATGGCAAAAATTATCCCTGAAGAAGATTGCATAAATTAACTATTTTGAAACGCGTTGGATTGAATAATTTTTTGTCATTACTGTAATACACCACAATTGTGTTGTCTTTACATATGTTTCTTGTATAAATTTGTTTTTTAAAACTTTTGTATAATAAAAATCAATTTTTTAATATTTTTTGTAAAGTAATTTTGCCCTTAAAATCCCATCTATATGAGGTTCTTTTTGTACACGTACACATATTGTTTGTTCAGCATAAGAATATGGTTTACTTAGGGCTACCAACCTCCAAAAAGCTGCACAAAAGTGGAAACAAAACCTATAAAAAAGCTATAAAACATACTTATCTTACCCCCAACTTGTATATTTTGACATCATGATCCTTTTAGCAAGATCCTGGAAAGTATAAGGATCAAAAATGGGGATTGGTCTTGGAATCTTTATTGTTTTAGAGTATAGTGACATGACCCCTCCCAAGGCTAGCACCATGAGCAGAATCCATGGGTAATGCAAGTATATTTACTAGCTTTATTTCCACAAGCTTTTCTTTTGCAGTTTTTCTCCTGGTGTTGGGAGCTCTGATTAACAATTCGAGGACCGACATTTGACACTACCTTCCTGTTCACGTCATGCAACACTGTACCCAATTTTTCAAAATTCAAAGTGAAGAAACATGCTTGTATGCTGGTATTGAGGGGTTTAAAACATGGAGCATGGTAATGGTGCATTACATACATCAAATGTACAGGTCATACACAGATGGATGAGGAAATTAAGGGGTTAATGAACAGGTCATGTACAGTAGGAGGATACAGTAGGAGGATGGAGATGAAGGGATTAATGTACAGATGTGTAGGATAAGCAAGTAGAGGGGTTAAAATGGAACTAAACTTAACTAATAAAGAAACTTTAAGCAATTTTGCACATGTGCAGCTCAATGTGCTATCCTGCTGTGCCAGAATGCCGGACAGCCATGCAGATGGTGTCATTCCCTGACAGGCCAATCAAAAGGCCCAACCCCGGCACCTGGAAGTAGCCAGAGAGAAGATGACAGCGGCGAGGGATGTAATGCCTCATCGCTGGAATGAGGAGGTGAGTATTTCGTGGAGTTTAGTTCTGAATTAAACTAAAGCTCAGATAAGAGACAGGATGGAGCTGACATATACTGTAGAATAGGTGTCACTAAATGATGGACCATGGTCCGGAAACAGACCAGGTGACAGTCCTGTCCCGACCGCGGCTGCACAACTTAGTAGCCTGAGTGGACTCCTCACCTGTGTATCCACGCCCGCCTGCCACCGCCGCTGCTACTGTCAACCTCACAACAGGACAGAGGGAGGGAGATACAGCCGGTCTACACAGGGAGCGGGAGCTGCCCAACTTTTTAAATGGAGCAGGTGACTGCAGGTGACTGCTAGGATGTGAGGTGGTCCTAGCAACCAATCACTTGGTTGTTAACATGAAGAGTTGGGCAGCTCCAGCCCTCTGTGCAGACCTGTTGTATCTCTGTCAAGGGAGGGGGGGCTATAATTGCAGGTGGGGGGGGGGTTTAAATGAGGGGCTGTGATGTGAGGTGATGTGATAAGGGGGAGGAGCTGTGAGATGAGATGGGGGGTCTGTGATTGCAAGAGGGGCTGTTATGTAATAGGAGACTATGATGTTAGGAGGGGAGCTGTGATGTGAGGGGGGAATGTGATGTGAGGATGGGGAAAGCGGTGATGTGGGGGGGGGGGGGGCTGTGATGTGAGGGAGGTCTGTGATTTTTAGGCCGCTTGCCATCTTAAAGGGGACAAGGGCCTCTTCCCGACAACCCTGGCCGGTGGTTCCCGGGGACTGTGGGTGGGGGACTTATCGGAATCTGGAAGCTCCCTTTAGCAAGAGGGGCCCCCAGATCCCGCCCCCACATGTGAATGGGTGTTGGGTACATTGTACCCCTACCCATTCACCAAAAAAGTGTCAAAAAGTAAAAACCACAATTGACAGTTTTTAACAATTCCTCTCTGGTATGGATTGTGGGGGGGACCCCGCCCCAATTTTTTTTTTCTTTTGGCGTTTTTTCATAGATTTTTTAATCTATATTGCCGGGAGCCATCAATACATTACTGCCGCGAGCAAGTTTAAATTCAAATTTTTCCTTTTTCCTTTTCCTTTAGAAATGTCATTATTGCCTCGGCATACATCGCACAGGTGCGCCACTTTACAGGCAGACTGAGGGGACCCCAGGCACGATATTTAAAGGAATATTTCATTTTTATTGTTTCACTTTAAGCATCATTAAAATCACTGCTCCTGAAAAAAACAATCGTTTAAAAAAAATTTTTTTGCATTGATACATGTCCCCAAGGGCAGTACCCGGACCCCTATACACTTTTTATGGCAATAAAGCCTTTATAATGAGGACTATTGATTTTTCATGTTGATGTCACATTGATTTTAATAGGGTTTGGATGTTCGCTAGAACTTTTTGCCTGTTCGAGGTGTTCTGGTGGGAACCGAACCGGGGGGGGGGGGTGTTCGGCCCATCCCTAATAACAATAGAGGGGTTCATGTAAGTGTTTCTAGTACTGGTTACACTTTTATGTTTTACTGTGTGATGGCTGCCATCCGGAACTTCTTTTTCATCTCACATAGCGATCACTGTATGTGATGAAAGTGAAAACTGCTGCTAACCAATCAACATTGACTACTTTGAATCCTTATGCTGCTAGCATTAGCAAATAGATAGGAAAGTATATAATATTTACTAGGGGTGGCCTGTCCATTAAGGGCGCACGGGCGCCGCCCTCTCTCTCCAGCCACCCCCTATATGCATAATGGATAGATTCATGCATTGCATGAATCTATCCTTGGCCACCGCAGCCACTCCCTATTCAGTCGTCTGACCCTTTTCGGACGCCGGGCGCCTGAATTACAACAGCGGGGGTGTTTTTTTGAAGCACATCATTAGAGCCATAGCCTCTAATAGGGCTTCAAAAAAGATGGACCCAGATGTATTAGAAAAGCAAATTAATATTTACTTTTCTAACACTGAACCGCCTCTCCGCCAATCAGGAAGCGCGGGTCTGTTACCCGTTTCCCGATTGGCTGAAAGGTCAGGCGCTCCTATTGGACGCCTAGGAGGGGGGGTGGAGATACACGGCGGAGGCTGCCATGATCTTAGAATGGAAGAGGACACAGATCCACCACAGCCTGTTCCCCTGCTACCCCCAGATACCCGCCGCAGCCTGTCCTCCTGCCCGATGTTCGCGCTGACCAGCAGACAGCGGGGGGGTTGAGGTGCCGCGGGGGGGGGGGTTATTTGCCGCCCCCCCAAACATAAAAACACCAGCCGCCACTGATATTTACTTGTTTTAAACTATTTTTTTACATTTCTTTAATTACTTCCTGTTTTTCTGTTTTTCATGCCTAGGCATATGATGTCATACATCCCAGGAGTCTTCAGGAGGAGACGAGGGGTTTTCTTAGCTAAGCACACCCTCCTGCCTTTATGCCTGAGCTAAGGGCAGATGGATTCCAGGAAGTAATTGCTACATGAATCATCTGCCCTTACTCAAGATGGCCATGGCCCGAAATGCTAGGAGTTGTTTTTCAAAGTGATTTCTAAGCAAAATAAAGTATGGAGACATGGATGGATTGGTGAGATTGCTGTAAATATTAAAGAGGAATTAAATAGCGCTTTTGGTTTGTGCTGCTCACATAAATTGTAGTTCCTCATTAGCTCCTCATTAAAGAGGTTCTTCAGCTAGGTTTTCAAAAATAAAAGTCAGCAGCTACAAAAACTGAGCTACAAAGACTTTTAATAAACAGACACCCACCTGTCCAGGGATCCAGCGCAGTCTTCAACCAGGCCTGCTCTTTGCCGGTCTTCAGGTCCCTGGCTCTGGCATGTTAAGTGTGGGAAGCCGGTGGTGACTCCTTGTGGCTTCACAGCCAGATTTCCGCTGTGCCCTGTGGTCCTGTAGCCTCCTGGGACCTCTGATGTGTCCCAGAAGGTTGCAGGTGGGGGAGCCAACTTCCGCTCAGATCGCCTAAATGGCTGGGTACCTGCCAAAACTAGGTGGAACCCAGTACCTACCAAAACTAGGAACTCGCCCCCCACCCTCTCAAATTTTTTTTAAAATTTGTCTGGGAAGGGGGGGGGGGGGTTCAGGAGGAGGTGAAGTTCTACTTTAAGTTGAAGAGATGGCACACAAAGTCCAGAAAAAAGTTGCACGGTTAATGTATTAATGTATTAATGATATTGCAGTTAAAACAGATTACGAGGTAAATGGCAATCTGCAATCGCTAACACTAGTAATATGGATGTAGTAACTGCGGCAGAACACTTGAAGTAACAGTTCCAGACACTCTTGTAGTAACAAACATGATAATGCTGGTAGTACAACAGTATATCTTTAACACCACAAGTTATCACACAGGCACAGTCTACATTACTGGGGTAGTATCTGCAAAAGGGGTGGCTATAGAGTTGCCACCTCATCCCTTTAAACCCGAACATCTTTGAATTACATGGGTTCTGAGGCTAATTAAATGCAGATAAGGCACCAAGTGAGTTTAATTACCACCTTAATCAGCCACAGAACCTGTGTAATTAATATGTGTTCGGGTTTAAAGGGATGAGGTGGCAACCATAGGTGGCTAACTGGCAGGTTGGAGGCACCAGTGAAAATTGTGCAGGTCCTATGTAATATAGGGTGACCAGACATCCCCGGTTTCTGGGGACAGTCCCCGGATTGAGGACACTGTCCCCGGACCAAATCTGTCCCCAGTTTTGTCCCCGGATTGGATTTGAACAGGGGCTGGGGCAATTTCAAAGACAACCCCTGCAGGATAAAAAGAAAAAATCTGAATTGCACCCCCCCCTCCTCTGCCGCTCCTACTAGCTTATGGGGGGGGGGGTTATTTTTTACCATTATCTGTGCCCCTTTCTGATGATCATGTGCTGGTCGGAGCGGAGGGACTATTTCTTCAGTTTCGGGCGCATGCCCATTCAGCTCCACTCGCATGTTCTGCCTTGGCAGAAGTCCCGGCCAGCCACCTGCCTGCTTATCTCCTTGCTTTCCCTGGTGGAGTGATCTTCCTCTGCTCCCCACCCAGTAGTAGCCGGGGCCCGAAGAGTAAAGCCCCATACACACTATCAGATTTTCTGCTGATTTTTGTCTTCAGATTTACCAAAACCATGTAGTGCAAGGGTCTGCCTGATTGCATACAAATTGAAACTCCTAAGGTTTCACCTCATATTATATGGTTTTGGTAAATCTGAAGGAAAAAATCAGCAGAAAATGTGATAGTGTGTATGGGGCTTTAGACTTGACAGGCTGTGAGGCGGGCAGCAGCGGCGGAGACGGGCAAAGAGTCGTCGATTGCTGCCATTATAAGTAAAAAAAAAAAATATGTCCCCGGATTTCATTTTAAAAATCTGGTCACCTTAATGTAATAGTCTGGAAGATTGGTGAATTGTAAAGTGTACAACGTGTCCCTAATATCTCCCTTCTCTAACAGGAACCTTTCCCTAAGGCTAATTCCCTGTCCCTGAAAAGCAGGGCTCCTCTACCTACTCTAGCCACTCACAAATGCATGACAAATCCAGCAGGGCACTGATGTTTATTAACATTGCCCACACTAAAGATGGCCACCAAAGGTCACTCAGTATTTTAGTGTCCAATCGGACCACAGCTCCTCTGGTGACACCTACGGAGTTTGCAGAGTAGCAGATTTTTCTCCCAGCCTCCACTTTATATACACAGCAGCACAGCACACAGCGCCACCTACGGAATGGAGGACAAGCTGCAACTGCTTACACCCCTCCCTCTCCCTCCCTTTATACTTCGGCTACCCAGTTACTACCTGCTACAATCACAGGCAGCTGCGTTCTGTACTGTTCTGTTATAGGAGAGATTCTCAGCTTGACTCTATTGTTATAGAGTCTAATAAAGTCTATGTTATGTAACCATATTTTACCCTGATGGGGTCACAGAGACATTGCTGTGTAGAGGTGAAGAGTCCATGTTTGTGCTGCTCTCATTATTTTGTGATTTACACATATTTTTCCCATTCTGACCCTGTTTTTCATTATTTCTTCTAACTTGCACCTTTTTAGTAAACTGCAACTTACAATTACTCCCTGTCTGATCATTTATATGATTGTCTTACTACATTACAAGTGGTGTGAATAGGCCCTTTCCACTAGAGATTGAGATTGCCAAAGTTTTTAGATACTTGTGTCTGGTGCTGGCCATTTACGTAATGCACATATCGTTTGATACAACAATCATTTTGATAACAGAATTGTATCTTTTGTAAACAATTTCTCTAACTATGCAGTTTGATCGATAAATCATTTTCATGAGAAAACAAAAGTCCATTCTGGTTGTGTCTTGGTTTTTGGGTGATGGAAACCAGTTGAAACAATTGTTTTTAATTACACCCATGATGAGAGTATGTCTTCAAACCCTTTTTTGTAATTGCGTAGCAACCGCTGTGCAAGTGATGGGAAGGAGAAACAGAAAATTGAAGGCCAGGCTTTGTGGAGATATTGGCCACAAGAGGGCGCAGAATGACTTCATAAAAGAATGCAGCTATCTATTCCTTGAGCTATACAGTGGGGACGGAAAGTATTCAGACCCCCTTAAATTTTTCACTATTTGTTATATTGCAGCCATTTGCTAAAATCATTTAAGTTCATTTTTTTCCTCAGTAATGTACACACAGCACCCCATATTGACAGAAAAACACAGAATTGTTGACATTTTTGCAGATTTATTAAAAAAGAAAAACTGAAATATCACATGGTCCTAAGTATTCAGACCCTTTGCTCAGTATTTAGTAGAAGCACCCTTTTGATCTAATACAGCCATGAATCTTTTTTTGGAAAGATGCAACAAGTTTTTCACACCTGGATTTGGGGATCCTCTGCCATTCCTCCTTGCAGACCCTCTCCAGTTCTGTCAGGTTGGATGGTAAATGTTGGTGGACAGCCATTTTTAGGTCTCTCCAGTGATGCTCAATTGGGTGATGCTCAATGGCCCAGCCAGAGCCCTGACTTAAACCCAATTGCATAATTATTACCAAAAAGATCCGAGCTTCAGGATATTAAAAACTGCTGCCCCCCTATAGAAAGGAAACACTTAAGTGAAACCAAAACAAAAATAAAAAATTAAAGAATAGGGAATGGTGCTGTTATAAAAAGTGTATCAATACAATAATCTTTCTTATTATAATATAAAGTGGCAGGTACTAAATCTGTGTAGGCAAAATAATAAAGGTGTGTCAGTGCAATACTTTCTCTTATCAAGGATGTAAAGTGACAAGTGCTAATTCTGTGCAAAAAAACTGTAAACAATGTACGTATGATGAGAACTCAGTCACTATACCCAAACGCATAAGTGGCAGGTGCTAAACCTGTGCAAGCAAAATGGTAAAGGTGTCTCAGTACAATAAATTCTCTTATCATAGATATAAAGTGACAAGTGCTAATTCTGTGCAAAAAAACTGTAAAACAATATACGTATAATGAGAACTCAGTCACTGTACCCAAACATGTAAGTGGAGGAACCCACAAAGCATACACGAAAAAACTAAAGTGACGTGTACTTATAATTCTTGTGTGAATTAATCCTTTGAAATAAGGGTCTAAAGTGACAAGTGCAGAAATATAATAAATATGTGTAAAAAATCAATGTGCAATACAAAATTAATGTGCAATGAAAAATCAATGTGCACTTAAGAAACAGCAATAGTACAATTCATAAGCCTGCTGTATATTAATTTAAACACGTATATGATGTCTTAATCTAGTAAAAACAAAAACAAAATGTCCATAAAGGTGACGTAGTGTTCCATCCAATATGTTTGAAATCCTCTTTATACAATGGGATACAGGTGAAAAAGTGCAGGAATTGTAGCAGTATTCCCCCTATGTGATTGCACTCACCGGAGCGCCCTACCCCTGCAGGAGTGCGAGCGTGAAATGTTGATCCCAAGATGCCTATATCTTTCCAGCTTCCAACAGCACGGATCAGGGTCATCCACCCACAGGGAAGGAAAAGAACTCCACTGGCTCCCGTTTCAATGAAGTTCCCGGCCAGGCATCCACATGATGTATTTCATAAAACAAAAATAAAGGTAGTCCACATAGCGTAACTCCGTTTAATTTGTTTATTGCAAAAAAAATTTAAAAATATATATATCCAAGGAATAAACTTTACGAAATGGTAAAAAGTTTAAAAAATAGGAGAGGGAGCTTACATGCTCTCCAAACGACACGGGGAAGCAACGCTACCTAGAATCGCCGCTTGTGTTCCACCGGTCGAATATCCGGAACCACGGTATCCGGATATGACGTTGTGCATGTCAAGATAGTCCAGCCTTACGCGTTTCATCACACGGACGTCATCTGAGGTGCTGCCATCTTGACACACCTCACGCCTTATATCTTAGGTATAGTCATCGCTGCAACCAATCCCCCCGCTAGATGCTATAAACAAGCAGCGAGCTGGTCCAATCAGAATATGTCAACTGAATCACCAGGGAGATATAAACCTGTCTTTATTATCATTATTCCTCTAGCGCCATTCTAAATAGGGAGGGCTATCTCCATACAAAAAGGTCTAGCATCAACTCTCCCTAGGCGCCATCTGGTGGTGTAGTACGAAAAGGATGTTTTGTGTGAAATGGCAACGATGAGAGACCTTGTACAATCCAGATATTATCTGGTAAAATTTTGTAATATGTTAAAAATAAATGCATACAGAATAGATATCTGTCAGTGTGATTAAATATAGATATATTGTGAGGAAATATATTCTGATATGCCCAAAAAATATCTGTTAAAATAAAATAAAATAAAAATAAAAATAAAATAAAAATAAAAATAAAAAATAATAAAAATAAGAATAAAAATAAAAATAATGAAAATAAAAATGAATATGAAAATAAAAATAAAAATAATTATGAAAATAAATGTAAAAACTAAAAATAATTATAGCAAATAAATAAAAATAAAAATAAAAAATAAAATAAAGGTAACAGAAAAAATTAGAAAGAAGCAAATTCTATCCCTGTTATAGTAGATCTCTATAGGAATATCCGGCTATTACTATGTATATAAAAGTGAGTGAGTGAGGAATTAAGAACCATTATAAGAAAACATTACTCAGTTTATGTGTGCTGTATTGGGGTATACAGAGTCATGTAAAAGATGTAAAAAATTGAGGGTATATACTCTTATACCCAACTTCAGCTAAAACCCATTATTAAAAATTAGATAAAAAACAATTAAGATCAATGTCCACATTCAACCCTCTAGGTACCAGACTCCCCAGGCGGTATATCCACTTAGTTTCATTCTGGGACACTTTTATTCTTTTATTTCCACCCCTCAAATAATCATTAATCAAATCTATGCCATAAAAAATTAATCCTGTGGGATCTCTGTTGTGGAACTGATCAAAATGCCTGGAAAGGTTGTGTTTTGGAAAAACTTTTTTAATGTTATTTATATGTTCTCTGATTCTGACGAAAAGAGGCCTAGTGGTTCTTCCCACATACTGTAATCGGCAGGGACATTCGATCACATATGTGACGTGGGTACTGTCATAAGTGATCAATTCCCTAATTTGATACTCTTTCCCAGACCTAGATTTGAAAGATATCTTTTTCCTTGGCTGTTTTTTACTCACACGGCAAGGCAGGCATTTTTGGCATCTATGAAAACCTTTCATCTCAGGGAACAGTCTTATAGCGGGGGATTGGTTGCAGCGATGACTATACTTAAGATATAAGGCATGAGGTGTGTCAAGATGGCAGCGCCTCAGATGACGTCCGTGTGACGAAACACGTAAGGCGGGACTATCTTGACATGCACAACGTCATATCCGGGTACCGTGGTTCCGGATATTCGACCGGTGGAACGCAAGCGGCGATTCTAGGTAGCATTGCTTCCCCGTGTCGTTTGAAGAGCACGAGAGCATGTGAGCTCCCTCTCCTATTTTTTAAACTTTTTACCATTTCGTAAAGTTTATTCCTTGGATATATATATTTTTAAATTTTTTTTGCAATAAACAAATAAAACAGAGTTACGCTATGTGGACTACCTTTATTTTTGTTTTATGAAATACATCATGTGGATGCCTGGCCGGGAACTTCATTGAAACGGGAGCCAGTGGAGTTCTTTTCCTTCCCTGTGGGTGGATGACTCTGAGCCGTGCTGCTGGAAGCTGGAAAGATATAGGCATCTTGGGATCAACATTTCACGCTCGCACCCCTGCAGGGGTAGGGCGCTCCGGTGAGTGCAATCACATAGGGGGAATACTGCTACAATTCCTGCACTTTTTCACCTGTATCCCATTGTATAAAGAGGATTTCAAACATATTGGATGGAACACTACGTCACCTTTATGGACATTTTGATTCTGTTTTTACTAGATTAACAAATCATATACGTGTTTAAATTAATATACAGCAGGCTTATGAATTGTACTATTGCTGTTTTTTAAGTGCACATTGATTTTTCATTGCACATTAATTTTGTATTGCACATTGATTTTTTACACATATTTATTATATTTATGCACTTGTCACTTTAGACCCTTATTTCAAAGGATGAATTCACACGAGAATTATAAGTACACGTCACTTTAGTTTTTTCGTGTATGCTTTGTGGGTTCCTCCACTTACATGTTTGGGTACAGTGACTGAGTTCTCATTATACGTATATTGTTTTACAGTTTTTTTGCACAGAATTAGCACTTGTCACTTTTTATCTATGATAAGAGAATTTATTGTACTGAGACACCTTTACCATTTTGCTTGCACAGGTTTAGCACCTGCCACTTATTCGTTTGGGTATAGTGACTGAGTTCTCATCATACGTACATTGTTTACAGTTTTTTTGCACAGAATTAGCACTTGTCACTTGACATCCTTGATAAGAGAAAGTATTGCACTGATACACCTTTATTATTTTGCCTACACAGATTTAGTACCTGCCACTTTATATCTATAATAAGAAAGATTATTGTATTGATACACTTTTTATAACAGCGCCATTTCCTATTCTTTAATTTTTTATTTTTGTTTTGGTTTCACTTAAGTGTTTCCTGTCTATAGGGGGGCAGCAGTTTTTAATATCCTGAAGCGCGGATCTTTTTGGTAATAATTATTCAATTGGGTTTAAGTCAGGGCTCTGGCTGGGCCATTCAAGAACAGTCACAGAGTTGTTGTGAAGCCACTCCTTCGTTATTTTAGCTGTGTGCTTAGGGTCATTGTCTTGTTGGAAGGTAAACCTTCGGCCCAGTCTGAGGTCCTGAGCACTCTGGAGAAGAATTTCTTCCAGGATATCCCTGTACTTGGCCGCATTCATCTTTCCCTCGAATGCAACCAGTCGTCCTGTGCCTGCAGCTGAAAAACACCCCCACAGCATGATGCTGCCACCACCATGCTTCACTGTTGGGACTGTATTGGACAGGTGATGAGCAGTGCCTGTTTTTCTCCACACATACCACTTAGAATTAAGGCCAAAAAGTTCTATCTTGGTCTCATCAGACCAGAGAATCTTATTTCTCACCATCTTGGAGTTCTTCAGGTGTTTTTTTAGCAAACTCCATGCGGGCTTTCATGTGTCTTACACTGAAGAGAGGCTTCCGTCGGGCCACTCTGCCATAGAGCCCCGACTGGTGGAGGGCTGCAGTGATGGTTGACTTTCTACAACTTTATCCCATCTCCCGACTGCATCTCAGGAGCTCAGCCACAGTGATCTTTGGGTTCTTCTTTACCTCTCTCACCAAGGCTCTTCTCCCCCGATAGCTCACTTTGGCCAGACGGCCAGCTCTAGGAAGGGTTCTGGTTGTCCCAAACATCTTCCATTTAAGGATTATGAAGGCCACTGTGCTCTTAGGAACCTTAAGTGCAGCAGAAATTATTTTGTAACCTTGGCCAGATCTGTGCCTTGCCACAATTCTGTCTCTGAGCTCTTCAGGCAGTTCCTTTGACCTCATGATTCCCATTTGCTCTGACATGCACTGTGAGCTGTAAGGTCTTATATAGACAGGTGTGTGGCTTTCCTAATCATGTCCAATCAGTATAATCAAACACAGCTGGACTCAAATGAAGGTGTAGAACCATCTCAAGGATGATCAGAAGAAATGGACAGCACCTGAGTTAAATATATGAATGTCACAGGAAAGGGTCTGAATACTCAGGACCATGTGATATTTCAGTTTTTCTTTTTTAATAAATCTGCAAAAATGTCAACAATTCTGTGTTTTTCTGTCAATATGGGGTGCTATATATATATATATATCATTTGTCCTTGGGTCACTTTAAAGTGTATATATAGCTAGTTTTTTGTTTTGTTTTGGAAAGAAGGTGGAAGGGTTAGAACTTCTCTCTGTTTTTTATAGACTGCATTCACACTACAGTAGCATGTGAGCACATGCAAAAATCATGCAGTTCTGTGTGTGTTCATGAAATGTACAAACATAAATGTTGTGCAGTAATATAAACGTTTTTACACATAAAAACCCAGTAAAATGTGCAGTTAAAAAACACAAGAAGCTCATAGTTGCATAGTTACATAGTAGGTGAGGTTGAAAAAAGACACAAGTCCATCAAGTCCAACCTATGTGTTCGAATCTCAGAAAGGTACATGAGTTTGCCACTTTACTTACACATAGGGAAATTTATTAAAATGAATGGACTGCCTTGTGTGTAAAGTGTGACAATGTGCAAAAACACCCCACACAATTTCAGTGTACATTTATGGCACCACTCTGACTCCTGTGTGCATACGGGAGTGACAGCATCAAGGCCCAGCCATACAAGTGGCCAAATAGAATGAACCCAGGAGGAAAACTGGGAGAAGATGGAAGCACCTGTGAGCAGTGGGAGCACTGGCAGTGCAGCGCTGGAGGGCATCTGAGAGGTAGGTCTGCCATAATCTGCTAATTTGCAAAAAAGTGGAGTTTAATTCTGCTTTAAACTGTCTCAAGACAGAGGCTTTTGTTTTTTTCAAATTCCTTTGAAGCCACACTTCTGTACCCAAGGAACTCTGTGAAGAATGGTACCTAACTCAAACTATCCAAGTCCCCAATTATTGGACATGTATAAAAAAGCACAAACTAAGGCTTGTAAAGGGGTAAGCTTGATGCTGTGCAGTGATGCTGGCTTTTAGGTGTAAAAAGAGGACATGAATAGGTGACATAATTGCTTCTCAGCCTTTTGGCTAAGAACTGTAGTATCCACTCTTTTTTGTGTTTAGTAGGGGTGCGCCGCCGTCATTCTGTCATTTTGGCTGGGATGGCTGGCTGTATAGTATTCCCGCTAGTATGATGGGGACCCTTAGGGCCCTTTTCGTAGTAAGAAATAGAATTAGGCACCCACTGGGTGAGATGGAGGTTGGGAGTATTTCCCTGGTATGGGGGGTTCTGATGGCCCAGTGCCTCCGGATTTGAGCTATGCTACCTCCTCTGGCTGGGGCTGGGAAGGCAGAGGGCCAGTGGTGTCAAGTGCCCCCTGGGAGTGACATCCCAGGGCTGCCAGAGTAACACTATGGGTTTAGGACCCCACTATGTGAAACATCACCTTGGCCACGGCACCAAATGTTTTTTTTTTTTGCATTTCACCTCATGGGCTAGGCCTTTTGGTTGGGGCATTTTATGTTACCAAGCCACAAGGCCTAGCCATTGTCATGCACATAGGCAAAATTATTTCTTTTTCTCACTGTTTGTCACTGCATTTATTTTTGTGTCACTGGTTTAATCAACGATTGTAGGGTGTGGATCTTTGGGCCTACCCTGAATTATGGTTGGAAGATGTGTGGCCTTTAGGTTCCTTCTTCCTCTGTCTTTGGAGGGGGGGTTCTTCTATCAGGAGAGCCTCTCACCTAGTACTCGGCTGGCCTCAGCTGATCATGAGGAGAGGGGTCGACCAGGCCTTTCAGCTAGGTGGACCTGAGTGTGCCTTGCTCTGTAAGGAATCTTGCTCCCTGGGGGGTCCTTCTTCTTCAGGAGGGACCATATAACACACCCTAGTGCATTTTTTGTGTGTGTTTTCACATGCACTTTCCTGATAACTATGTACAGGTATGTGCCATACCTAAACGTCAACTACAACTTATATGTTCTAATGTTCTCTTCTCCTTGTGTAGCATTTAGCAGCCCTTTTTTCACTTGAAAACAACAGCTAATATTCTTGATCAGAGTGACAACAGCTGCGCCCAGGACGGAGGAACTCCAGGGAAGCAACATTCATGTCTTCCACTTGCTATGAAGGAGCAGCTGTTTAGTCCTATTTAAACCCGACGGAAATTCACATCAGTCTCTGAATTCCACTCACAGCATTTATTGCGTCGGTGTATGCAGATAAAAGGAGCCAGCACTTAATTATCATTAAATAATATACGTGAACACAAATGAAGCAAACACCAGACATTGACTGACTTAAGAATGTTTACGCGCAAAGTCGGAAGCAGTTCATTTCTATGTTCTGTTATTGTGTCTAAACAAACAAGATGTAATTATGTGAACTGACAGGCTCCAATTCTCTGTTAAAGTGATACTAAAGGATCGTTTTTTTATTTTTTTTAAATAACAAACATGTTATACTTACCTCCACTGTGCAGCTTGTTTTGCACAGAGTGACCCCGAACATCCATTTCTGGGGTCCCTCGGTGGCTCCTCCCCGCATTAAATAACCCCCTTGGAGAACCGCTCTCCCGAGCATGCTTCCGAGTCCCCACCCCCCGGAACTTGCGTCATTGGATTTGATTGACAGCAGCGGGAGCCAATGGCTGCGCTGCTATCAATCTATCCAATCAAGAGCCGGGAACCCATGGAGAGAGAGACAGCGGGGACGCGCCAACGGAAATTCGGGGCTCAGGTAAGTAAAACAGGGAGGGCGGGTGACTGCGAGGTGTTTTTTCACCTTAATGCATAGGATGCATTAAGGTGAAAAAACACAAGCCTTTACAACCCCTTTAATAACTAAGAACTTAAAAATAATTCACCTTCACCATTGGAAAAATGCTGTTGTAATGTAATGTGAAAATCAGGAATTAGATCTCACTATTTGGGTACAAAAGCTGAAGCACAATATATATATATGCCATATTACCAAAAGTATTGGGACACCTCTCCGCACATGAACTTTAATGGCATCCCACTCTTATGCCCCGTACACACGGTCGGATTTTCCGATGGACAATGTCCGATCGGAGCGTGTTGTCGGAAATTCAGACCGTGTGTGGGCGCCATCGGACATTTTCCATCGGATTTTCCGACACACAAAGTTGGACAGCAGGAGATAAAATTTTCCGTCAACAAAATCCGATCGCGTCAATTCCGACCGTGTGTGGCCTGTTCCGACGCACAAAGTGCCACGCATGCTCAGAAGAAATTCCGACACGGGACAGCTCGTTCTGGTAAACTTAGCGTTCGTAATGGATAAAGCACTTTCGTCACGCTGCAATGTAAAAAATGGTTTAATACAGTGCACTCTCTTCTTCTTTATAATGTGACAAGAATTAAGTCGTTTTGCTGCTCATATTCACACACACTTCTCACAAAGTTTGATTTGTGTTTTTTTAGTGGGATTCCCTCAATATATTGTTATTAGTTGTCACATCTGACAGTTTTATATATTTTTTATATTTTTTTTTTTGGTTTTTAAGCCTTTTTTTTTCTTTAATGTTTGGATTTTTTCCAAGGCTGATCTTTGTTCAATGTTATTTTTATTTTTACTCCAGAATATTTTTGTGTGTGTTTTGTGTGGCAAGCTACCCCAACACCATTGATATCTTTTATTATTTAATCTCCATGAGATTTTTTGTTGTTGGTGTCCCTTGTTCATTTCACATTGTATATTTGCAATGTACCTGAATCCTCACAAACCAACTGTCATTTTTGAAGTAAAACACATAGGAGAGTATAATTTAAAAAAAAATCCTTTATTAAGGGCTCAAAACCAAACAAAGAGGAAGGCAACACTGGATCAACAGCAGAAATTAGTGAAGCCTGGGACTCCCACGGCAGACATCAAGTCTTAAACCTCAAAATTGGTGGCCTGAGGAGTCCATATATAAGGGAGGGCAGTCTGGTCCGGGATTCACAGAGACTCGGATAGCAGCAGATGACAACAGTGTCCCCAGGCTGTGGTACCACAAGAGGCTGCATCTTTTGGCCGACCAGACTGGATCCAGGGTCCTCACTCTCTGGTCTTCCTTTCACACTTCCTTCCCGGCTGTGGCTGTGCAGTAGGAGATGTGGCAGGAGGAGGAGTAGGACCTGGAGGAGGAGGAGGAGTAGGACCTGGAGGAGGAGGAGGACTGGGAGGACCTGGAGGAGGACTGGGAGGACCTGGAGGAGGACTGGGAGGACCTGGAAGAGAGGGAGGAGTAGGAGGAGGACCATCCCAAAGCTGTGTGTGAGGTGTAAGTTATCCCCTCACACCTTTCTCCAGAGCCTCTGAAATGAGGGCCTGACACCTGGCTTGTTGGCCCTCCTCCATCCTCTGCATTTTATAGGCAATGAATGCCGCAAGGTTCTCCTGCCTGGTGTGTGGTGCTCCCAGGACCTCTGTAGCCCTCCAAAAAAATCTGATAGCCGCCTCCTCTAGGCTACTCCTCCTGCTGCCACTTTCTGTTTTCAGGGTGGGTGGAGGGACCTGCAGATCAGCCACCTCCTGGCTGAGACTTCCCTGTGTATGAAAAAGGGACATGGTTTTAGTTTTGGCATCATCAATCACAATCATAAATTAGTACTCCCAACTAACATCTAGTTAACATCATTGATTGGACAAGCAGAAATATTTAGAGGAATGCTATACCTGGCTCAATCTGGGCTCCTCCACATATGGCCTGGAAGGCCCAGGTTGAGCATCAGAAGCCTCAGCCGGGGGGGAAGGAAGCGTGGAAGGAAGACTTGAGAGGGATGGCCTGGGTTCAGTCTGGCCTGCCAGAAAGTGCAGCCTGTCGTAGTACAACATCCTGGGGACATAGATGTCATCTGCTGCTCCGGATCTCTGTGAATCCAGGACTTTCTTGCACTCCCTCAGATATGTGCTCCTCAGGCAACCAATTAAGATCTTTAAATAAGTGATGTCTGCCGTGGGGATCACCTGCTTCACAATTTCACACAATTGCTCCAGTGCTGCCTTCCTCTTTGCTTGGTTTTTGAAATGGGGGTGGGTAATCTCCCACAGACAGGGCAGCTCCCTTAGCATATCAATGAATAGTGACATGAAGTCAGTATCTCTCATTAAGATATCCATGTTCACTGCAAGACACAACACAAGACAAAGCCTAATGTCACACCAAACTCTCCTAATCTTGTTACAATATAGTCCTCAATCTAGAAGCAGTATAGGCCCAAGTTTGTCTCTTACCTTCGTTCTTACGATCGGCGCGTCCAATTCTCCTTCCTCCGCTAACAGATCGTACGTAATACGCACGCGTGTTACGCTTTATAGACACTGCGCATGTGTGTAACTCCGCCCGCCCCTGACGTTCTTTCTATTCTATTCCCCGCCCCTTTTCGTTCGGCGCAGTGGGGGAAGAGCATGATGGCGGAGTCACACCAGGTGCGTGCTAATTGTAGCAACGAGGAGGAGGAGGAAAGCCCGGATCCAGGCACGTCCCGATCCAGAAGGAGACGTTTTAAGGCCACAAATATGTCGTTTGGGGAGATTTTGGAGATGGTCGACATCATGAGGAAGTCCGACTATGATGGAAAATATGGGCCTTACCCCAACCCGAACATCCGAAAGGCCAAGATCATGGCGAAAGTGGTCAGGAGTCTCGAGCGGAATTTCGGGGTCCGAAGATCAAAAGATCAGCTCAGGAAGCGGTGGTCGGACCTGAAGTTGAGAGAGCCGGAGCAGTACCGAAAGATCCGGAGAGTGCTGCAAAAAAGTAAGTAGTTGTGCTGTGTTTCTATTCTTTCTGGCTTTATTCCGTTCGTTCTGCTCCATATGCTTTTATTAATTGTAACGTTTAAAAAGGTCAACTTTAATGTTCATGGGCCCATTATTCGTTCGTATCAAACATTTTTCGTTCGGCCTCTAGAACACCATTGTTTAGGCCATATGCATTTTCCCACATTTTTTGGGGGCCTACTTGGATGCCAAATATTTGTTTAGGTAGATGGGTTTGTTACTAGAATGAAATGCAAACTAGATTGTGTGTAAGGAGAGGACACTGAGCAGCTGTTTTCACATCTGGACACTGGAGCACTAGTGTGGGACACAAGAACACCATTTTTATTAGGGGGGGCACACAGGTGCTCCAGTGTATACTATAGGGGGGGTTACATGTGTGAAGCTTGTACCAAACAGGTAAAGTATTGCAGCTTGACAAAGGGCAATAAAAAAAAGACATCTTTGAACTCGGCTAAAATAGACAATTGTACCCCACTTCCAAGCAATGTTTCCTATTTCTATAGTTCTGCCATCAAATATCTGTGTGCTAAGTATACCATTTTTGTTTTACATAGGGGAGAAAAGACTCGGACACTCCTCATCCCAGGAGAACACAGACCCCCCCCCCCCTCTGGAAGAAGGGGAACTACCCCAAACCCAAGATGCTGAGCAGAAGGAAGAAGAAGATGTAGTGGAGATTGGCACCACAAGAGGTGAGTGTCTGCGACCACAGACTCAGGTAAAAGAGATGGCTGGTGGCAGATTTTTGAGACCTTTTTTTTTGTTCTTTATCTCTTTTTAGGTGATCGTGATGTTGTGGATCCAGAACGCTTTACTTATGAAAGTGCCCAGATACTGATAGGGGAGATCATGGGGTGTAATCTCCAATTGCAAAACATCCAGCAACAAATACGTGATGTTATTACAAAAAATAATAACATCATTGATGTTTTGGGGCGAATTTAAACCCCACAAAATGACCGGTTTTCAGTAATTTCAATTTTTACAATGTTTTGAAAAGCCAAATTTGGAGGATGCACACAGTGTGCCAACATGTGCTATCTACCATCACGGGAGATCAATGGACGCGTTTTGGGGGGGCAACCCCTTCCTCAATTATAAAGTAGCGTTGAGGAAGGGCTTGCTCACCCAAAACACGTCCCTTGATCCCCCCTGATGGCAGATAGCACATGTTGACATTCGTAAATTGGTGTGCATCTTCCAAATTTGGCTTTTCCAGGGGTGAGTTCCCCCCATCTGAACGCTATATCAAACCCAGTTCCTAAATACTGATGTCTGATATAGCCTTCAGGTTTTACCATATGTGAACTTTGTAAGTTCTAGTTTTTTGGCTTTCTTGTTGGTTTTACACAGGCCTGTTTTATCTGAAATGGATATTTTGATTATTCATAATGCTACTGCAAACATTTTATACTACAAACATGTTGGTTTGTTTTAAAAACCTTTGGTAAATGCACATTTTGATTGTGCAGGTATAAAAAAGTGCCTTACTCAAGAATGTGTGGATTATTGTCTCAACACTACAACAACACTTTTGGGGTGATGTAATTGTTGTTTTATGCACAAATGGGGGTTATTTCCTAAGGGCAAATACACTTTGCACTACAAGTGCAGGTTCAGTGCAGTTGCAAGTGCACTTGAAGTGAAATGTGTTTTTGCATTTAGGAAGTACCAGCCAACACTGTTTTTTATAAGGTTACCCAATCACGACATTTTCTGCACTCAACACATTTCTGTCAGGGTCAGCTAAAACAAACACAAGCAGTAAATGTCCACCAAGAATTGCTTTTGGTTGTTTTTTATTTAAAAAAGGTGTCACATATTGTCTGGCATATTGATAGCCCCCCTACCGGCAAAGAACTCCAGGTATCGTAACCGGACATCACGGGCATTCAGGGAGGGCAAGCCAGGACGGCCGCTTTCAAGTGCCGTCATTGTGGAAGTATTTGGGATTCCGGCCTCAGGCCCAACTGAGCCAGCATAGTTGGCTGAATGTTTTCTTAAAAAATTATGGAGAACACAGCACGCCAGTATAATATGGTTCAGTTTATACTCCGCCATATGGATGGGTGTCAGAAATAGTCGGAACCGGCTGGCCAGGATTCCAAATGTGTTCTCCCCCACTCTTCGGGCTCTGGCCAGCCGGTAATTAAAAACCCTCTGTTCCGGGGTGAGGGTCCTCATCGGGAATGGCCGCATCAGGTGGTCCCCCAGTGCAAATGCTTCATCAGCAACGAACACAAATGGGAGACCTTCAACATTGTCCTCTGGAGGTGGCAAGTCCAAACTGCCATTCTGGAGACGCCTGTAGAACTCCGTCTGGGCGATGACTCCACCATCGGACATCCGGCCATTCTTCCCCACGTCCACATACAAGAACTCGTAATTAGCCGACACCACCGCCAACATCACTATACTATTAAACCCCTTGTAGTTATAATAGTACGACCCCGAGTTGGGTGGTGGGACGATGTGGACGTGTTTCCCATCAATTGCCCCTCCGCAGTTAGGAAAGTCCCACCGCTGGGCAAAGTGGGAGGCCACAGTCTGCCATTCCTGTGGCGTGGAAGGAAACTGTTGAGGAAAAAAAAAAAAACATTACTATTTTTTCACAGAAACCTGGCAAGCAGATTAGACACAAACATTATGGGTCAACCTCCAGATAGCATTTATTAAGGGGAATTTAACAACAACAAAGTATAAGGTACACCTATCATATTCCCCCTCCCCCCCTCTCATGGGCCATTTCTAACATTATAGGGGGGGGGGGGGACTCTTGGACAGGTAACCCTCTTCACTTCATTGAGAGATGAATGCCTAAATACAGGGTATTACTTGGAACAGCCCCTCCTTTGTTACACTATTGGCAGCCCACTGGACAGGTAAGAAGTGTCATAATACAAAGATATAAATACACATTGTACACATTTGGACATTCTGCTATTACCTATCAAGATAATAATAGGATACAAAAACTTTAAACAGTACCATTGGAAAGTATACAGGCAGGCCCTTGCACTACATGCTTTGGGGAATTCATCCATAAATCTGACCAGTAAAGAGATGGGTATAGCGTGTATGGGTTTGGCAAAGTCAGCAGATAGATGATTGAGGATAGAGAATTGGGATCAGCTGACTTAGCAGTTGGGGGGAGGGAGGGTTACCAAAAATTTGGGGACACCACAAAAAAAAGCCTCTGGCCCTCTGCCTGAATTTAAATCCAAAATAACATTTCCAAACATTTTAGGGGGTGTTTGGGGTAAAGCACTACTACGGAGCTGATAAAATACATTGTTAAGTGACCAACCTCTGCTCCGGAGTGATGGCTTGCCTCATGCAGGTATCCTGCCTGCTGATATAGGGGGTCAGCGAAGCCAACAAACGGTGAAACACGGGGTCCGTCATCCTGAGAAAGTTCCTGAAATCATCAGGATTATTCTCACGGATCTCACGGAGCAAAGGCATATGACAGAACTGGTCTTGCTGAAGCAACCAATTCTTGGTCCATGAACTCCTCCCCACCCTGTTCATGGACTGGACTTGTGTCAAGGTCAGGACCCCAACACCAAGCCCCCGCACAGCACGAACTCTACGAGGAGTACGCATACGAAACATGGCTATAAAACGGTCGGCTGCTCAGAACGAAGTAACAGAACGCACTGAAGAACAGCAAGGCCTGTGAAGAGCGACCTGAAAACCAGTAACGAACGAACAAGAATACAGTGACTAAAGTCACGCGGAACTTGCTTGCACGCACTGAAGAGCAGATACAAACCCACAAGCACAAACTGAACGGCAGAAAACGATCTGAAAGCCACGAGTCTGAAAAAGCGCGAATCGTCTCTCACCAAACTTTTACTAACACGAGATTAGCAAAAGGAGCCCAAAGGGTGCTGCGCTTGGTTCTGAACCGGCCTTTTCTAGTCTCGTCGTACGTGCTTGACGTCACCGCGTTCTTGGCGATTGGAAATTCCGACAACTTTGTGCGACCGTGTGTAGGCAAAACAAGTTTGAGCCAACATCCGTAGGAAAAAATCCTAGGATTTTGTTGTCGGAATGTCCGATCAATGTCCGACCGTGTGTACGGGGCATTAGTCCGTAGGGTTCAATATTGAGTTGGCCCACCCTTTGCAGCTATAATAGCTTCAACTCTTCTGGGAAGGCTGTCCACAAAGTTTAGGAGTGTGCCTATGGGAATGTTTGACCATTCTTCCAGAAGAGCATTTGTGAGGTCAGGCACTGATGTTGAACAAGAAGGCCTGGTTCACAGTCTCCACTCTATTTCATCCCAAAGGCCAGTCAAGTTCCTCCACATCAAACTCACTCATACATGTGTTTATTGACCTTGCTATGTGCACTGGTCCAAATAATTTGGTGGAGGGGGGATTATGGTGTGGGGTTGTTTTTCAGGGGTTGGGCTTGGCCCCTTACTATCAGTGAGGGGAATTCTTAAGGCGTCAGCATACCAAGACATTTTGGACAAGTTCATGCTCCTAACTTTGTGGGATCAGTTTGGGGATGGCCCCTTCCTGTTCCAACATGATTGCGCACAAGTGCACAATGCAAGGTCCATAAAGACATGGATGAGCAAGTTTGGGGTGGAGGAGCTTGACTGGCCTGCACAGAGTCCTGATCTCAACCTGATAGAACACCTTTAGGATGAATTATAGCGGTGACTGCAAGCAAGGCCTTCTCATCCACACCAGTGCCTGACCTCATAAATGCACTTCTGGAAGAATGGTCAAACATTCTCATAGACACACTCCTAAACCTTGTGGACAGCCTTCCCAGAAGAGTTGAAGCTGTTATAGCTGTAAAGAGTGGGCCAACTCAATACTGAAACCTACAGACTAGGACTGGAATGCCATTAAAGTTTATGTGCGTTACCAAAAGTATTGCGACCTCACATACGCACGCTAATGCATTTCGGGGGTACACCCCCTTCTTCAGAGTTGTGCTGAGAAGGAAGAAGGGGGGGCACCCCCTGAAATGCGTTAACGTTTGTATGTGGTGAGGTCGCAGAAACACTAATGCCGCATACACATGGTCGGACTTTTCGGCTACAAAAGTCCGACAGTCCGTCCGGCAGACTTTCGACGGACTTTTGGCGGACTTGCGGCAGACTTTCTAACGAACAGACTTGCCTACATACAATCACACAAAAGTCTGACGGATTCGTACGTGATGACGTACACCGGACTAAAATAAGGAAGTTGATAGCCAGTAGCCAATAGCTGCCCTAGCGTGGGTTTTTGTCCGTCGGACTAGCATACAGATGAGCGGATTTCTGGGTCCGGCGTAGTAACGACGTAAAGATTTGAAGCATGTTTCAAATCTAAAGTCCGTCAGATTTGCGGCTGGAAAAGTCCGCTGAAAGTCCGGGGAAGCCCACACACGATCGGATTGTCAGCCAGCTTTAGTCCGTCGGCATCCGTCTGACTTTTGTAGACGAAAAGTCCGACCGTGTGTACGCGGCATTAGATGTTCCCCCTTATGTCATCCTTCCATGTACATGCTCCATACTTGTGCACCTTTGTGAGTATGCAATTCATTGGTTGCTTTTTATATCAATAAATCCCTTTTTACTTGGGTAATGCACTAGGGGTTTGCGCCTTCCCCTTCTTTGTCTTTGGTACTTCTTGTAAAGTTGTTGTATCCTTTTGTGAAATATGCAATAGCAAGACCCATTAACCATTGTGTCACAACTAATTATAGCTTAAAGTAAATTTTGCATTCCCCAAGCGGCTGAATTGCTAAAGGAGTTGAAAATCTTCACCCAATAAATTGTATGAATATTCACTTAAATTACCCAATAATGTAAAAAGCAAATTCCTGTTTACATTTGTCTCCTACACATGATTGAGTATTCAAAGTGAACAGGAAATTTGCTTTTGACATGATTGGATAACCTTACCTTTTACACTTTGGTGTGTGGGAGGAAACCAGAGTACCCAGAGCAAACCCAATCAGGCACAGGAAGAATATTGCAAACTCAGTGCAGGTAATGCCGTGGTTGGGATTTGAACCAATGACCCCAGTGCTGCGAGGCGAAACTGCTAACCACTTAGCCATGTTATTAATAATAATAATTTAGAATACCTGGAAAATCATAATTCCTGAGAATGAGTGTGGAGTAGGGAAGGCAGGTCAGTGAGCAGAGCCACTGGCGATTTTAAAATGGGAGGGGCATGAAGAATAAGTCCAGAGTCTACAGTAAAATACAAATAAATATAAAAATACATTACTGTTTTATAGCTATGTATACTGTTTGTAGACTAGACCCATTTTCTCCTACCCCAAATTTACAATAGACTTACTATATTCTTGTTCATGTGGCAACAGATTCTTCCTCTCTGCTGCCCTCCTCTTATGCCAACCCCTGCTCCAGTGATTCTCCTACTGCCCGTGCACCTACCTCTGGGGGGATGCTGGTAGTGGCAAAAGGGGTGCAGTTTAGGAAGTTCCTCCTCTTCCGCCTTTGGGAGAAGGTATCAAAGTTTGTACAGCAAAATATGTCTTTTTAAATCATTGCTTATTCAATTTTTTAGGTGGGGCCACTTTAATCCTCGCATTGTCAAATGCATAATAAAAGTGAATTCTCTAAGGCATGAAATCGGATTTTCACAGCAAGACATCTCTAAATTCACAGCTAATAGAAAAAACTGTTGCCATCGGATCAGATGACAGTCGGATGTAAATGGACAGGCGGTCCGTTTACATCCGACTGCCCATAGAGGAAAGTGGGCTGTGTCCGTGTCGGCTCTGCATAAGCGGAAATGACATGAACCTGTCATCCGCTTGGTCTGTGGTGATCAGTGGACAGATTTCCTGCTGGTGTGCAAAAAGTGCAGAAAAAATGTTGCAGAAAAAACTTTTTCAGGCGTACCAAGACACCCCCACATGTGTCCCCACTCACCAGATCACAACGACACCCAGCTTTTCAGTCTGGGGGTCAATACAGACTTATAATGATATCCACAGGATGGAAAATTCAATGATGGCAAATTCAATGATGTGACTTGATGATAAGTAATCCTTCCTTTCTCAGCCATAAAACCAGGTACCCAAAAGGAAAAGAAGGGACTAATAGTGAAGTATGCTAAAAACCGATATTTATTGCGCATAAAAAGTGCATACAAAAGTAAGTTAAAAATAGGCATGAAACTTGAGAAGAGTAAAGCAAACGCCGTGGATGGCGTTCTTTCCACGAGACCGGAAGTGAGGTCAATCGTACCGGAAATGGTGTCGCGTCAATGCATTTCGCCCTCCCACAGGGCGTCATCAAAGGACCTGGTTTCCGATTACAACTAACTGCCTTAAATAACAAAAGAGAAAGTACACTCCCCTTACTCCCACGAATCAAAAAGAGCACAGCGGCCATCTTGTTGGTTGGGAAAACATGTCGCTCCCATGGATAGAGCACAATCCACGGGAGAGACTAGACGCCATATTAATGGTTGGATAAACCTAAACACAACATGACGTCAATTCCGGTGACCTGGTAGACCATTAAGAATCATAGAACTACATCAAAAAATAATTGAATGAAAATGAAAACAAAAATAAAAATGAAAATAAAAATAAATAAAAATAACAGTAACAATGAAAATAAGTGTAAAAATAAAAATAAAAATAAAGCAATAAAAATAAAATAAAAATAAATAAAAATAAAATAAAAATAAAAATAAAAATTAAAATATAAAAAATAAGAAGAAGAAAAAAAATTATGAAAAAATAATATGAATAAAAATAATAATACAATGAAAAAATATAGAAATAAGAATGAAATTAAAATAAAATATACACGAAATGAACATGCCTATAAAAGATAATGATGTATTAAAAATTGGAAATTAGAAATTAGATAAAAATCAATTTATTTAAACTCATAGGGTTCATCGTCCTCAATCGATGAATCCACTGGGTCTCAATTTCGGTTTTTAGCATACTTCACTATTAGTCCCTTCTTTTCCTTTTGGGTACCTGGTTTTATGGCTGAGAAATCACTTTGAGCCCGGGTTCACACTATGCCGGGCTGCAGATCGCACAGGAGCGCTGTGCGTCCCTGTTCCCCGTTTCAGGGATGAATCAGGGCCGATTCTATGCCTAAATTCGGCCCTGAAACGGAGCCAAAGATGCACAGCGTTTTTGTGCAGTGCGCTCCGCAGCTGCCCCAGAGATATGTGAACCGGCTCCATAGGGAGCCAGTCACATTCTCCTACTATGCGAATTAGATGCGGGGAAACGCACATCTAATTCGCATAGGTGTGAACCCGGGCTTAAGGATTACTTATCATCAAGTCACATTATTAAATCTGCCATCATTGAATTTGCCATCCTGTGGACATCCTTTGGATATCGTTATAAGTCTGTATTGACCCCCAGACTGAAAAGCTGGGTGTTGTTGTGATCTGGTGAGTGGGGACACATGTGGGGGTGTCTTGGTACGCCTGAAAAAGTTTTTTCTGCAACATTTTTTCTGCACTTTTTGCACACCAGATGTGAAGCATTTTCTCAGTTTTTTATGGACTTTATGTTTTTGTTATTTTCACTTATGATGGGTTTGTGTGCGCTGTATTTATGTATTTTTATTGTGTTCAAGTGTTTAGCACTTTGTGTATAGCAGCTTCATTCACTTTACATTACCTATATATTTTTTCACCATAAGCGCGAGTTTATATATTTAGATTATATATGTTTTCACAGATTCCCCACTGAGCAGGCGGATCTGCTGGCAGAATCTGCCTGTCTGAAAGGGGCCTTACTTTTACTTCAATAGTTGCAGCACACAATTGCAGTATGGAAGGAACAATACAATGAGTATGTACTTATTCATTCATGTAACCGATCAGAGATTCTGTAACTGCAACCAATCAGGGAAGGTCTGACACTGTCCAATGGCAGCATCAGAAACTTCCAACTGACTGCAGTTACAGAAACTCTGGTTACATATTACATAAATGAATGTGTACTTATTTGGAACTCAAAGCTTTTTCACACACCGGGGCTGCTGCAATTCTGGAGATTTCACCAATTCTGGTAATGATCTGAAAAGCTGACCAAAATTCTGGCATTGCCAGGTCAATTCCAGAAAATTCCCATGTATGTGGAAAACTGAGTTGCACATTCACTCAATTTACTGAATGTAGATTTTCAACCACAGGTTGCAGGAAAGAAATTTGCACGATTTCCTCATCAACAGTGTTGATAGTAAGGATGAGCTCAGGCGTGTTCGCAAACAGCACGTGCAGAGCCCGCCAGGGAGTCAACACTGCGGAACGCTAATCACAGGCAGTGAGACATTTCCCCATCTCTGCAGCCGCGCATCGGGATAATGTCTCACTGCTTGTGATTAGCTCTCCGCAGTGCCGACTTCCTGGCGGGCTCTGCACATGCTGTTTGCGAACACGGCGGAGCTCATCCTTAGTTGATAGGGGAATCCCTCCTGCTGAGCAATTGTCTTCTCCTGGCGGTGGGGAGCGAGCAGGGGAAGTTGTCCCCGCCGGGAGAAAACAGTGATTATTGCTTGAGAATCCAGCAGGCTGGTTGCACCCAAGTTGATAGATCGATCAACTTGGTACATTCAGCCTGCATATTAATGGTTTGAATCTCGGCTGGTTCAGCAGGAACCAGCCAAAATTGGAATCATGTATGGCCAGCCTTAAGCCTTGTACACATGGTCAGACGGACAAATTTTTGATGCTAGTCTCAAATCGAAAGTGAAGAGGGTACTCACCATCTGAAAATTTTCTGACGACAGAATTCAATGTCAGAAGTGACGTAATGTGTTAAATTGTTTTGTATGTGTTCTTTCATTTCTGAGTATGCCTAGTCTTGCTCTTCAGATTTTTTTTTTTCAGAAAACCGTACTAATGAAAAGAAAATCGAATGTTGTGGTCACATCAGACAAAAATTTTTAAGCCTGCACATCCAGTTTTTGGCTGCCGAAAATTCATAATCGGCTGTCAAAAGCAGCTTACTAACGAGCAGAAAATTGGCAGATTGTTCATCGGATGAAATTTATCTTCAGATTTTCTGACCGTGTGTACGGTCCTTTAGAAAATCAGTTCAAGCACAGTGGTACCTTCATAATCTGCTTCCAATGACATAATCTTATGCTTCCAATGACAGGGGAAGTATATGGATGTAAACGCACTTATTAAAAATATTTACTGCACCTTTTGTGTATTAGGCCTCATGCACATGTGCAGAAAAAAAAGCCACTTTTTACCAGAAAAAAAATATTTTTCATTATTTGGATGCCTCTGAACACAGCTCCATTTCTGCCAATGTATCTATGCAAATTGTGGCATTTACATTAATATTTTAGAGCAGCATTCAGGGGCATACAGAAAAATGCCCCAAACCTGCATTCAGGGAGTTCAGGGAGGAGCTTACAGATAATAATTTTTGCACATACTGTACCTGCATAAATGCGCACATATGTGAGTAAATGTATTCTACTGGCTAGAATAAATGAATATTCAGGCCAGTAGATTGAGTTTACGCTCACATGCTTCTAAACACGATTTTCCTGTAAACACGCAAAAACAAATATAATTACGCGCCAAACTATTATTTTTTACACTTATGTTGAGAAAGGATATGGCATGATCAAAGCCGGATTCAATCCAACTGTAATCCTCTAATTTAATCTCTCAGGTTATTTTATCTCCATCTTGAATGGCTTCATTTTCACCTAACTAACCAGTCTGCGTGGTAAAATTTGAGGCTAAGTAAAATAAAATTTTGGTTATGGAAAAATCTGTTTCCTGGTGCCTCCATGGCAGCATACCAATGGTTGGTTGCTCCGCCCCCTAGCAACCCACAGGACCAATTTAACTCTATAAAAAAGAGTTGATCCCCTCAGTCAGTATTCTTTTCTCTGTCCTCATCCCAGCAGGATCATTATCATCCTTACCTCGCTGCTTTATGGTGTAACCATTGCAGGTTCATGGTCTCCTGCAGTATGGAGTCCCATGGCTTGGGCTGCTAAATGCGCCAGATAAGTATGGAAGGCCGTTTTTTTCTGTGGATCTTTTTTTTGGGCCAGATGGGAAGATTAACAGGAGCCTAATTTCTCTCCTCTATGCTCTTCCCTGATGGCATGCCTCATATCCTTGTAGAGCAGGCTTTTACCTGCCTTTCAGCGTTCCTCCATGGATATTGTTCCCCCCTCCTCCTGTAGCAGTGTGCGGCGTTTCGCGCGCCGATCTGCTCTGTTTTACCGGGCGGGGGTGGAGTCACGGCGTGACGTCATGTGACTATACAGCGCATGCTCAGTAGCAGACTGAAGCTGTCGGCGGCCATCTTGGTACTCTCAAAGCGCTCTCAGCATAAATGGAGAGCCTGGGATTCATTAAATAGCCAGCTGTCAAGGAGAAGACATCTTCCCTAAGTGTCTTCCCTGTAAAATATCTCAGACAAGGGAATACAGAAGGGGCTGGAAAGGTTCACAAGCTACTTTCCTGAGATCGGCAAAACCAAAAGCCTCTACATCCACAATTGAGAGCCAGAAGTCCTTTTGACGCCCTCCCCACCCAAACTGATCCGATGGGAGCCCGTCCAAAGGCGTTTGCCCAGGTTTGGGTGGAAGATTGTGTAGACCAGTGGGCAGTGTCCACGGTCTGTCAAGGCCATTTCTGGAGATTCAAAAGGCAACCTCCCCTCTATTCCTTTAAACCCACCAAGATCCCAGCCTCCAGAGAAAAGAAGGAGGCCCTTCTTCAATATGTCAGAATGCTTGTTCTCCAGCAGGCAGTAGTACCAGTTCCAGACTTGGAGAAACGCTTAGGCTTTTATTCCCCGGTCTTCTTGGTCCCCAAGAAGTCAGGGGGTTGGAGGCCGGTATTAGACCTGAAGAGACTGAACAGGCATATCCGTGTAGAACATTTCAAGATGGAGTCCTTAAACACGGTCATTCTATCCGTTCAGCCAGGAGATTGGATGGTGTCCATAGACCTTCAGGATGCGTATCTTCATATACCTATCCACCCTCAGTTTCAGCCTTTTCTTCGGTTCAGAATAAGCGACTTACATCTTCAATTCCAATGCCTTCCCTTCGGGATTTCAACAGCGCCCAGAACCTTCACCAAAGTGCTAGTAGCGATCTTGGCTCCTCTTCGAGAGAAGGGGATACGAGTACTACACTATTTGGACGATATTCTAGTTCTATCCCAGCACAGACAGACCTTGCTGTTACATGTATTATATAATTGGTCCTAGACACACTGATAAAGTTCGGTTGGCTAATCAACTACGCCAAAAGTCAAGGAGATAACTTACCTAGGGGCATACTTCAACACTCCAGGAAGAGCAGTCTCACTCCCGTCAGAAAAGATTCTATGTCAGCGTCAGACTGTCTGAGCCTGCTCGGTTCCCTCTCTTCATGCATACCCATGGTGAAATGGGCCAGATGGCATCTACGGACTTTCCAGATGGGCTTCTTATCACAGTGGAAGAAAAATCGCCTAGATCAGAGGATATCAATTACGCCTGCAATGAAATTCAGCCTTTGGTGGTGGACAAGGCCATCCAACCTTTTGCTTCACTGTCCCCTTGGCCCCATCCCATGGACTGTTTTGACAACAGACGCAAGTCAGTTAGGATGGGGGGCACATTATCAAGACCAGTTGGTACAGGGCAGATGGCAGTTCAATGCAACAGAGGCAGTGTCAAACACTTTGGAGCTGAGGGCGGCTTGGTTGGCAATTTTGTCTCTGGCCACCTTCCTCAGGGGAAAATCCATCCTTCTCCAGATGGACAACAGAGCGGCAGTGGCTTATGTTCGGAATCAAGGGGGAACGCACAGCAGGTTCCTCCTGAACGAAGTGACACCCATTCTGACATGGGCCGAAAGGAATTTAGTCAACCTACGGGCCTCATATATCCCAGGACCAGAGAACCAGTTAGCCGATCAGCTTTCAAGATCTTTCAGCCAACGAGTGGTCTCTGAATCCGAGGGCCTTCTCCTGGATATGCCAGAAGTGGGGCACTCCCCAAATAGATCTATTTGCCTCCCCGCTCAATGCAAAGACACCGCTATTCTTTTCAAGATCCCCATCTCCAAAGTCAGCCGGGGTGGATGCTCTAACCCAACCATGGAACTTTCAGATGGCATACGCATACCCCCCACTGATACTGAGGTTCCTCCAACGTCTAACAACGAAGGCGATCACAATTTTGGCAGTGATTCCATACTGGCCCAAGAGACCGTGGTTCACGTTGCTAGTCAAGATGGCCTTATGCAAATCGCTTCCCCTTCCACGCATAGACAACCTTCTGTCTTAAGGCAAGTTCTGTCACCCGCACCCGGAGATCTTGGACTTGAGGGTCTGGAAATTGAACGGAAAAGGTTGGGCTAATTAGGATGTACGCATGATGTCCTTCAAACATTACTGCAGGCCAGAAAATCATCTATGAATTCCACATACTATAGAATTTGGAGAAAGTTTACGGAGTTGGCAGAGACTAACCATTTCGATCCTCTAAACCCTGGAATCCAGAAAATACTGCTCTTTTTACAGAGTGGATTGGACTTAGGCTTGGGCCTGAACACGCTTAAGGTCCAGGTCTCAGCTCTTTCAGCTCTAACAGATACCTGGTGGGCACTAGACCCTCTTGTGGAACGTTTTTGGAAAGCAGTTCTTAGATTGAGACATCCCAGAAAGACGCTATACCCCAAATGGGATTTGACTATTGTGCTTAGTGTCCTTTCGAAACCTCCGTTTCGCTCCCACAGAAGAATGCACCTTGGAGGATATTTCTCTGAAGGCAGTCTTTCTAGTCGCCATCACTTCAGGTCGCAGGGTATCAGAGATCCAAGCATTAGGGTCACAAGAGCCCTACATTACCCTCTTCCCAGACAGGGTGGGGTTACAGCCTATTCATCAGTTCATCCCTAAAGTACCTTCAGTCTTCCATCTAAACCAAGAGTGGGTTCTTCCAGCATTCGGGTAGGATCCAGCCTCCTCAAAACTGCATGAGTTGGATATAGCCAGATCCCTAAGTCACTACCTGAATTTGACGCAGCAGTTCAGGAAAGATCAGCGGCTATTTGTCATCCCAAAAGGAGCCAGGAAGGGAATGGCGGCATCCAAGACGACCTTGGCAAGCTGGATTGTAAAGTTAATACAAAGAGCATATCGGGCTAGTGGTCTTCCAGTTCCAGTTGCGGTCAATGCGCACTCAACACGTAGAATAGCCTCCTCCTGGGCAGCTTTGGCGCGGGTCTCCCCTGAGACAATTTGCTGAGCGGCCAGCTGGTCGTCCTTTAGCACGTTCATGTCCCTCTATAGTGTAGACCCAGCAGTCCTTACTTCCCGAGAGCTTGGGGAAAGGACCTTGCAGTCAACTGTACTGTAGTTTTTTTCTTATTAAATTGTCTTTATTGCAGTACCCTCCCTGTACGTGAGTTATTTACCATTGGTATGCTGCCATGGAGGCACCAGGAAAACGGAAAATTAAATACTTACCTTTCCGTAATTTTCCTTTCCTGGTGCCTGCCCATGGCAGCATACACCCTCCCTTCAATGATCCTTACTATTATGAGATCTAGTTACAAGAATACTGACTGAGGGGAGCAACTCTTTTTTATAGAGTTGAAGTGGTCCTGTGGGTTGGTAGGGGGCGGAGCAACCAACCATTGGTATGCTGCCATGGGCAGGCACCAGGAAAGGAAAATTACGGAAAGGTAAGTATTCAATTTTCCGTTTTCTCACTTGTAACACTTGCACACATATACTATACAAATATTAGTAACCATAAAAAATACAGTTAATGGTAAATAGACTAGACCCATGCAATAAAACCTTTTTATGTGCTGAAAATATCATTATCTATCATTATGATTTACAAATAACTCACAGAGGTGAAATTAGGAACACATTATTGTTCCGCCAATTGATTCCATTGTTCTCAAGGGAACCATTGAGTAAATTCATTTGGATTGGCAGAGGTTAAAAAGAAACTCATTCTTCACTGGTGTGAGTGGAATAGTGTCAGCTGTCATCCTTCATTACTGGGGAATGGGGAACAGCTGAGACAAGACAGGTGGGCTTCTTCCCCATCCAGGGCCCTGACAGTGTCTTCTACTGCTTTTATTACCATCAACAAACAGCACCAATTGCAATTGTACAACTGCAGGCCAGCATACATTTATAACTAAAGCTGGTCATACACTAGTAGATTTTGGAACAAATGTTCATACAAATATTCATATGAAAATTCTCATTATGCTCGACAACTTGACAATTGTAGTTCGAAAGTACTTCAAAATTTCATTTGCTCTTAACTTTTTTTAATGAATGCCATTCCCCAAACAAAAACTACATTCACTGTTGGAACTTTTTTTGTTCAAGAAAAGTTTTAATCCTGCTCCTTTAAATTTTCTTGTCACTGCTGTCAAAATGATTGTGTATTTTACCCCACTAACCATGAGAAAACCAAATGATAATTTTTAACCACTTTTGCTAGAAAATTACTTAGAACCCCCAAACATTATACATTTTTTTTCTAACATCCTAGAGAATAAAATGGCAATCGTTGCAATACTTTCCGTATTTGCGCAGCGGTCTTACAAGCGCACTTTTTTTGGAAAAAATACACATTTTTGAATTAAAAAATAAGACAACAGTAAAGTTAGCCCAATGTTTTTTTATATTGTGAAAGATAATGTTACGCCGAATAAATTGATACCCAACGTGTCACGCTTCAAAATTGTGCCTGCTCGTGGAATGGCGACAAATTTTTACCCTTAAAAACCTCTATAGGCGAAGTTTAAAAAAATCTACAGGTTGCATGTTTTGAGTTACAGAGTAGATCTTAGTCTAAAATTATTGCTCTAGCTCTACCGATCGCGGCGATACCTCACATGTGTGGTTTGAACACCGTTTTCATATGCGGGCGCTACTCGCGTATGCGTTCGCTTCTGCATGCAAGCTCGTCGGGACGGGGCGCGTTTAAAAAATGTTTTTTTTCTTATTTATTTTACCTTTTATATTTTATTTTTACACTGTCTTTTAAAAAAAAAAAAAAAACTGTGCCACTTTTATAGAAAAAAAGCATGACAGGACCTCTTAAATATGAGATCTGGGATCAAAAAGACCTCAGATTTCATATTTACACTAAAATGCAATAAAAAAATAATTGGTCATTTGAAAATTTTTTTTTTTAAAAATGACCCTTTAAGAGCTATGGGCGGAAGTGACGTTTTGACGTCGCTTCCGCCCTCCATTGTTATGGAGACGGGTAGGGGCCATCTTCCCCTCACTTGTCTTCATGCCCAGCAAGGGTGAAGATCCGATCGCCTCCACCGCTGCCGACGGCTCCGGTAAGCGACGGAGGGCATCGGAGCGCAATAAAAGTGATCTTGCGGCGAATCCGCCGCAGAGACCACTTTTATCTGAAACCAGACCGCTCACTGAAGAAGAGGATACCAGGGTTATGGCAGCTAGCTGCTGCCATTACAACGATACTCCTCTTCAAAGTACCGATGTATAACAATGGTGAGCAGTCCAGAAGTGGTATAAAAAACAAATTT
This sequence comes from Lithobates clamitans, assembly GCA_037952925.1. Lineage (NCBI taxonomy): Eukaryota > Metazoa > Chordata > Amphibia > Anura > Ranidae > Lithobates > Lithobates clamitans. The sequence continues at coordinate 2,445,502 of JBBGZY010000255.1, forward strand.
TGGAGTGAAATTCTTCTGGTGTATAGCCAGCTTAAAGCTGATCATCAGATTTCTTGTCACTTGAAATACTTTGTTTGGACAAAGCTGGTCCAAACTAACTATTTCCTTCACTAAGTGCTTCAGTGACTCTAAGCACTGTATAAACTGCATGTAGCTTCAGCTACATGCAGTACACAGTGCTGGATTCTGGCTGTGAGACAGAGACTTCCTGTCTCACACCCAAAACAATGTGATCTGAGGAGCGCCCAGCCATTCATAGGCAGGTTTGTATTCTGTGAATGAATACAAAGCTTCCTCTGATTGGCTGAGTTAAAAAGACGGGTTGATGACATAATGCTCTCTGACTCAGTATTCATTTACAGAATACAAAGCTGTCTATTCTTGGGTCCTGGCTCCTCCTCTCCTATGTGTGTCCCCCATAACAAGCCACTTGCTATGGGGGCAAACCCGGGGCTGTGTGCGTGAATTAACCCCCCCAGTTTCTGCTCACATGATTTGATTGACAGCAGCAGGGGCCAATGGCTCCCACAGCTGCCTCTGTGAGCAGAGAGAGAGGAGAGAGCTGCTGCAGACAGGCACAGCGCTGGATTAAGATAGGAAATGTCTAGGCATTAGAACCACTTTAGGCAAGCTGATAGTAAAACACTTTAGAAAATATGTATTTTTCAAATTTTTTTTCATTCAATACATTTTATCAAAATTGTCCCCAATCTTCATTTATATATTTGTCCTCGCCCCTTTGTTCTTGCAATGTGTGTGTGGGGGGGAGAAGAGTGGGTTATGTGCAATTGCTGTATGTGTACGAGGAAGATCATTCCCAGAGTATGTGGCTCAGAGGCACATAGAGATTCAAATTGTGTTTTTTGGGTAAGGTGAGAAGTAAATTATTTCAAGGTAATATTTAACTCGTAGATATCGAAAATTTCCTCTGAGTGGAAAATGGTAGTGTTTTTGTAACATTGGAAATAGTTTGATGCCAAAGGAGTTGGATCATTTGGAGATTAAATAATTTGTTGGTGGACCTATGCTTGCTAAAGGGCATTATTGTTAGATCATTTTTTATTTGCGGATCAAAGCGCTAGAAATATTTTTTTTCTTATCTTGCTTGCCTGGGGGGGATAAGTTGGTTCCAGCTGCTGGGGGTGATTTGTGTATGTAGCGCTACCCCCGTAGGAGCCACTGGTGAATATGGATATCTCCCACCCTGCACAGCCAGGCACACAAATTTTCCACACACGCTGGAGTCAGGAATCAGTCCTTGCAGCTTTGTTTTTGTTTTTTATTGACCACGCCCCCTTATGCCGTCACAGTCCCAGCATGCCCAGGGACTGTGACGGCACAAGGGGGTGGGGTTTCCACCTATATAAGTCACATCGGAGCGCTCAGAGAGCATTCCAGCCAGACAGACCATCGTGTCAACATCGGAAGAAGAGAAGAAGCCAAGAAGCCAAGAAGCCCAGAAGCCCAGAAGTCCGGGCCTACGCTGGCAAAAGAGCGACATGAAGACAGCAGAGGAGCCGGCAGGAGAACTGGAACACCGGGAGAAGAGGCCAGAGAAAGTGGGGAAGAACCAACCGGACGCCGGGAGAAGAGGAACCGGAGGGACCCCCGAAGTCGGAAGAAGACCCCCCCGGAGCTGTCTAATAAATTACTTTAAAAAGCTGTGTAGTGTGTTTTATTATTGACACTTTTTCCCTAGCTAAATGGGTAGGGGTACCATGTACCCCATACTCATTCACATAGGGTGGGTGGCCGGGATCTGGGGGCCCTCTTATTATAGGGGGCTCCCGGATTCCAATAAGCCCCCCGCCCGCAGACCCCGACAACCAACGGCCAGGGTTGTCGGGAAGAGGTCCTTGTCCTCATCAACATGGGGACAAGGTGCTTTGTGGTGGGGGGGCCCCGCAGGGCGCCCCCTCCCCCAAAGCATCCACCACCCCATGTTGAGGGCATGCAGCCTGGCACGGTTCAGGAGGGGGGGCGCTCGTCCCCACCCCCTTTTCTGACCGATCGGGCTGCGTGCTCGGATCGGGGTCTGGTATGGATTCTAGGGGCGACCCCACGCCGTTTTTTTGGCGTAGGGGGTTCCCTTTAAAATCCATACCAGACTTAAGGGCCTGGTATGCCCCACGACGGTGCTCGCTAGGTGTCAATCTCACCGATAAAAGCGGCGAGATTGACTTCCTTTTCTAGTCCCGTCGTGCCTGAGTCACGTTCAAAATGAACGGACTTGTCCGTGTGTGGGCAAGTCCGTTCATTCTGAAAGTCCGCCGTAACTCCGGCGAAAGTCCGGCGGAAAGACCGTCGGACCAAGTCTGCTGGAAAGTCCGCTCGTGTGTACGAGGCATAAGAAATCTGAGGACAAATCTGGAAGAAAACTGAAATGGATCCTGCCAGAGCAGGTTGCTGAAATAGAAGGATACTGAAACCTGAAAAGAAAAAAGTCCTGTAAAAAACGAATCCTGAGGACAGTGTAGATGAAGACGGTCCTGTATCCTGTTATATATGCATAGAATTATAATGGAACAATAAATCCAATTCAGTGACAGGCGATCTACACAATGCTAAAATGATGTTACAAGACACATACCTTCCATCCTCTACCAACTGTATACTCCCGTCTGTGGGAAGGGGGAGGGGAAGCAGCGGGTCTCAAGGAACGCAAACAGAAGCGATCAAATTGTTACTATGGGGAGGCATCGGGGTATATGTGGCAAAAGTCTCTTCCCCACTTGTGCAGTGGCTGCCACGTTTGGATCCGAAGTTCCCTCGCTGTGGAGCGTGAGGTAGCCGAGGCCCCGCCACACTATTCACTGTGTAGACCCGCAGAGCTTCCTCGTGGACGCCAGGCACAGCAGCCGTACGGCGTAGATGAGGGGGCTCAGCACTTAGCGGTGCACAGCTGGGACGGAGCGCTCCGCAGCCTAGCTCAACTAGACCAGCTAGTAGGATGATTGATCAAAGTCTGATGTGGTCTCAGCTGTCAAAGGCATGTAGGATTCGAAAGGCAGTAAAAGATTTCAAGTGTGTGTCCTTCCCAAACAGTGTCCTTACAGAAACGTAGGGTTGAGAGAATAATAGGAGAATTGCATGAATTGATGAGGGGGTGAGGAGGTCATTCCAGGTGGTGGCTGCAAACAATAGGGGCGTCCAGCTTAGTTGTCCTATTCCTGTGGCTACTGGTCCCAGTACCACCTCTTCAGGCACTGCCAGCCCACTCTTTCACTAGCCCTCCTGGCTACTTCTCCACAGTCCTCCCAGACTGAATCTGCATCCATCCCAGACTGCTTGCACCCAGTCCCTTCAGGCATGCCTCAATCCTCTGACTGTAACATTCAACAGCCCTCCTGGCTGTCCTACTCCCTGGAGATTTGCCTGCCAGTGTTTTCCTGCTGTCCTCTCCTTGTCAGGATCCCCCTGTGTGTCTTGAAGAGGGGTCCCTTCCACACCCGAGACCAGGCCTGATTTGACCCCCCCCCCCCAGACTAGGGGGTTACTCTCAGAGGGTATACTCACAGCCTGAAACTCCATCTCCATCTTCCACCCGAACTCCACCTGCCCAAGCCGGGCTGACCCTGAGTATTTGAGGGGGGCCTGCCCCCTACCATCCCATCAGCTGAGGATTGGTTAGGGCTCGCAAAATACTCCAGGCAGCTCCTCCTCCCTTCCACTCCCATACTTCTGGAACCTTCTGCTAGTTTCCAGAAGTAGGGGGAAATATCAAAGATGCTGCCTGTGGGTCATACCAGCCTCCCTGAGTCACTCAACCCTGACCCAGAAAAACACACATGCTTGGCTGTCAGCTAAGCCTGAATTTACCTACACTAACAAACAAAAAACTTACTATTTTGAAGTATTTTGCGGGGCTTGACCAATCCTCAGCTGATGGGATGGCAGGGGGTGCTACATGTATGTAACACTTTAGGGGATTTGTTCTTAGCGCTGAATATATTAATTTACGACTGAATAATTGAAACATTTAAAAGATGCAAGTATTAAACAGAAGTGGAGAACTGACGTCCCTGGACTGATTGACAAAGATTGGTCTGAGTTATGATAATGCCCCTTTCACCCCTCTATTATTCGTCAGAGATAAAGTAAGATTCAATTTAAAATTATTTATAGGGCTTATTTCACACCACATAGGCACCATATGATGGACCCCAGCATCTCCCCCTCTTGTTGGAGGGGCACTCATTCCCCTGGAGATTTCATTCATATATTTTGGTTGTGTGCTGTAATTGTATCCTACTCAGGGGTGGATCCGGGGGGGGGGCGCAACAGGGCAATTGCCCCTCCTGAAAATATTAATGACTCACGCCCCGAGTCTCCCTCACATCAGCAGCGACGCCAAGAGAGAGAGACTGTTCTCTTCATGCCGTGCTGGAGCATGGAGAAGATGGAGGGAGGATTCGGAGGTGGGTGGAGCTGCACCGCTGGCCTCTCTAATGCTCGCTGTACTGGTTGCTAGCAACCAGTGACGTCAGGTCAGTCACGTCCCAGCCGCTGCTCAGGAGGAGGAGAGCGAGGCGCCGCATTCAGAACCTTCTTTCTCCTCCGCGCCTAGTGTGAGAGGCCCCACCCACCTCCTCACTCCATGATCTTCTCCAAGTCTCCAGCGCAGCGTGAACGCGAAAACACCAACATTCAGGATGAAGAAAACATGAAGGCTGCAGTGGCTGTGTGTCATATGAAATGATAACAAGTGGGTGTGTAAAATACCGCGCCAATCTAACACATCAGGATAGCAGCCAACACTACAATATGACAAAAATTGTGCACAATAACTAGATAATAAAAGTGTAGCGCTAACGTGAAAACAATAAAAAAAGAATATGTAAGGGTTTGGGATAGAGGGAAGTCAATCCACATTAGAAGGAGCAGGTACCTTCGTCTAATCTCAAACCTGCAAGGTAGATATGTAAATAGTGGATGTGAATATTACCACATCTATAAACAGAAACGATGCCCCGAAGAGGCACAAATGATCATGGAAATATCATGAATAATAACGACAAATGCTAGTGAGGAAAAAAAATTTAATAAATGGTGTCAAACAATGTCCATAATGTTGGTGAAGAGATATAACTCTCAGAAGAACCATGTACACATAATAAATTAGTCCATATAGTGCGTGGTGTGGTTGACCCAACTTGAATCCAAGGCAGGTAGTATCACAGGAAAGTGCAAACCAGAGAAAGAGATGTAATACTCTTACCGACTTCGGTGGACTCACAGGCCGTGGGCGGTGAGTCAAATAGGCTTGTACTGTCTTCAAACCAATGACAGTGTGAGACTAGTTGGTACACCGGAAGATTTCCTCCTCGAATGGGGGGCCAGGAACCTGCCCAAACAATCTGCACGATCACCGTCTTTGTCAGCAAGCGTGGACCATGTATAAAGAAAAAACAAGGAGCCTCCACATGGTGTAAATCCAAGATAACTTTTTAAGTGGTGTTTATTAGATCGTTCAAGATCATCAAACATGCCATCAAGCATAAAAAATAGTAGAATCGATTCAAAAGATAAAAATAGATCTAAAAACAGCAAGCGTGGTATGGGTGGCTGGGTACAGCAAGGGTATGGTATGGGTTTCTTGCTGTACCCAGCCACCCATACCACGCTTGCTGTTTTTAGATCTATTTTTATCTTTTGAATCGATTCTACTATTTTTTATGCTTGATGGCATGTTTGATGATCTTGAACGATCTAATAAACACCACTTAAAAAGTTATCTTGGATTTACACCATGTGGAGGCTCCTTGTTTTTTCTTTATACATGGTCCACGCTTGCTGACAAAGACGGTGATCGTGCAGATTGTTTGGGCAGGTTCCTGGCCCCCCATTCGAGGAGGAAATCTTCCGGTGTACCAACTAGTCTCACACTGTCATTGGTTTGAAGACAGTACAAGCCTATTTGACTCACCGCCCACGGCCTGTGAGTCCACCGAAGTCGGTAAGAGTATTACATCTCTTTCTCTGGTTTGCACTTTCCTGTGATACTACCTGCCTTGGATTCAAGTTGGGTCAACCACACCACGCACTATATGGACTAATTTATTATGTGTACATGGTTCTTCTGAGAGTTATATCTCTTCACCAACATTATGGACATTGTTTGACACCATTTATTTAATTTTTTTTCCTCACTAGCATTTGTCGTTATTATTCATGATATTTCCATGATCATTTGTGCCTCTTCGGGGCATCGTTTCTGTTTATAGATGTGGTAATATTCACATCCACTATTTACATATCTACCTTGCAGGTTTGAGATTAGACGAAGGTACCTGCTCCTTCTAATGTGGATTGACTTCCCTCTATCCCAAACCCTTACATATTCTTTTTTTATTGTTTTCACGTTAGCGCTACACTTTTATTATCTAGTTACATATGAAATGATGGCGATTGGCGATGCTGCCTGCAATCCTGCTCATCTCTCTTGGTCCTCGGAAGCCCCTCCCCCCACCAGAGCACCAAAGTATAGGAATTAAAGTGAGTACAAAAAGTACTAATAGTAGTTTGTGTAAAATCGCAGAATACATGTATGCCACTTATTTATGAAGAAAAAAAAAAACTGCTCTTTTAGTATTGACATTTTCATCTTGTTCAATCTTAACCACTTCAGCCCTTGAAGGATTTACCCCCTTAATGACCAGGCCATTTTTTGAGATTCAGCATTGCGTCGCTTTAACTGACAATTGCGCGGTCGTGCGACACTGTACCCAAACAAAGTTGATGTCCTTTTTTTTTCCACAAATAGAGCTTTCTTTTGGTGTTATTTGATTGCCTCTGTGGTTTTTATTTTTTGCATTATAAACAAAAGAAAACCGACAATTTTGAAAAAATAAAACAATATTTTTTACTTTTTGCTATACTAAATATCCCAAAGTTTTTTTTTTTTATCAATTTCTTCATTAGTTTAGGGCGATATATATTCTTCTACATATTTCTGGTAAAAAAAATTGCAGTAAATGTATATTGCTTGGTTTGCGCAAAAGTTATAGCATCTACAAAAATGTTTTATTTATTTTTTACTAGTAATGGCGACGATCAGCGATTCTTAGCGGGACTGGGACATTTCGGCAGACAAATCGGACACCTAACTGGCATTTTGACACTTGACCAGTGACACTAATACAGTGATCAGTGCTGAAAAATATGCACTGTTATTGTACTAATGATACTGGCAGGGAAAGGGGTTAATATCAGTTGGCGATCGAAGGGTTAAGACCCCTTTCACACTGAGGCGCTTTACAGGCACTATAGCACTAAAAATAGTGCCTGTAAAGCGCCTCTCCTCTCACTCCAATGTGAAAGCCCAAGTTCTTTCACACTGGGGCGGTGCGCAGCCAAAAAAAGTCCTGCAAGCAGCAACTTTAAGGCGCCGACCCATCCGCTCACTCACCTGATGACCACCGCTGACTGGCCCATCCGCGAGTTAACCCGCCCGCTCATTAATTGGCCTGCCCGCTCACCCGCCGGCCTATCACTAATTTCTTGCAGCAGTCACAATCTACGCAATTTAGTTTCCATTTCTCCTCTTCCCAAAACCAGCCTCCCCTTCTCCCTGTGTCCTCTGAAATGCTTGCTCTGTCTACAGCAAACTCACCACTGTTCACGACCTCCTTGTTAGTAACTCCTTTAATCTATTTGCTGTCCCCGAAACCTGGCTTCATGAATCCGACACTCCTTCTTCTGCTTCCCTCTCCCAGGGTGGCCTTCTCTGAACTCACTCCCCTAGACCTAGTGGATGCAAGGGAGGTGGAGTGCGAATCCTCCTATCCCCACAGAGCACCTTCCAGGTTCTCCACTCTCCTCATTCTCATCATTTAAAGCTCACTGTATATTTCTATTTTCTCCAATTTCCCTAAGAATTGCTGTGATCTACCAGCCCCCTGGACCAGTATCAACTTTCCTTAATGACTTCTCTGCCTGGCTACCCTACTTTATCTCTTTTTAAATTCCCACAATCATTCTGTGCGACTTCAACATCCCTGTTAATATGAACACTCCTGCTACTTCTAAACTTCTTAGTCTAACCTTCTAATTTGACCTGAAGCAATGGGTTCATGCTTCTACTCACTCTGATGACAACACCATTGACCTTGTATTCTCCTACCAATGCACTCCATGCAACCTCTCCAACAATCCTTTTCCTCTCTCTGATCACCACCTTATTAGTTTCGCTCTCTCTCTGTCTTCCACCACCTTTCCCTCCAATCGCCTACCACTCACCCATAGAAACCTTCACCATTTCAACCCTTCGCTTCTCTATTCTGCTACTAACCACCTCTGTGACAATATATCACCCCTGTCCTGCCCCAATCTAGTCACTTCTGTCTACAAAAGATCCCTGTCCTCCACCCTGGACAAGCTCACCCCCCTTTACTACACACAGAATCAGGCCTTGACCCCTACAACCCTGGCAAACAGATGACACCAGAAGTTTAAAAAACATAGCCGTGCTCTTGAGTGTCTGTAGGGTAAGAATAAGTCTCACAAAGACTTCAACCAATATAAATCTGCCCTCCAAAAATACAATTTTTACCTCCTCACTGCTAAGCAGACCTATTTTATTACTCTCATTAACACCTTTTCATCCAGTCCCCGTCAACTCTTTTCTACCTTTACCTCTCTACTTCATCCTCCACTGCCTCCCCCCATTAACTCACTCACTGCCCAGGAGATCGCCAATCACTTCAAAAATAAGATTGATTTAATTTGTGATGAAATCTCCACCCTACAGGTATCTCCGCCACTTAACACCCCATGTCAACAGGTTCAATCATCACTCCCCTTATTCAACCCTGCTACTATAAACAAGGTTGCTAAACTTATTTCCCCTGGACCCTGTTCCCTCACAAATAATACGGTCACTCTCTGACTGTATCCTACACTCTCTAACCCACATCTTCAATCTCTCCCTATCTTCTGGCATCTTCTCCAACTCTCTAATAATGCACTAGTCACCCCCTTACTTAAAAAGCCATCCTTGGACCCTACCAATCTTAAAAATCTACACCCCATCTCCTTGCCTCCAAACTTCTTGAACACTTGGTCTACAACCAACTGTGTGACCACCACATTAAGAATAACCTTCTTGATCCCCTTCAGTCTGGATTTTGTCCTCAACACTCCACAGAAACTGCTTTTTTAAAACTCACAAATGACCTACTAACAGAAAAAACCAATGGACACTATTCTGTACTCCTACTTCTGGATCTTTTGGATGGCTTTGATACGGTTGACCACCCTCTCCTCCTCAAAAAACGTTACTCCTTTGGTCTCCATGACTGCGCTCTTTGCTAGCTCTCATCCTACTTATCCCACCGCACCTTCAGTGTCACTTACAACTCTACTTCCTACTCTCCTCTTACTTTCTCTGCCAGGGTCCCCTAAGGTTCTGTTCTTAGACCTCTCCTATTCTCAATCTACACATCCTCCCTGAGTCAGCTGATTGCCTCCCATGACTTTCAATATAATTTCTACGCTGACAACACCCAAATCTATCTCTCCACCCCTCAGCTCACTCCATCAGTCTCTTCATGTATCGCTAATTTACTAACAGACATATCTGTCTGGATGTCACACCACTTCCTCAGGCTCAACCTGTCCAAAACCTCTTCACCTGACTTCTCTGTCAAGAGCAATGGCACAATCATCAACCCAACCCCCGCATGCCAGGGTGCTAGGTGTTATCCTGGACTCTGAACTCTCCATTTGGCACCCGAGAGGAGGAGGGTGCACTAAAGGCAGATGCTCCTGGTGCTCCTCCAGACAAAAGAATTACAGAACTTTTTTTTTGGAAGTCTCTCTATTAATATTTTATTATTAATACATTTGGTTATGCTGTGAAGATTTCTCCTTTTTATTTCTAATGGGTGGTTAGCATCTGTTCTAGAAGAAGAATGAGCTTGTAATTTATTGTAAGCTCTTTGAGATCAGTTTATTGATTTAACTGGTCATTTTAATGTGGTGAGTTATTTTCCACTGGGGTGTGTGCAGGAATTTATGGAGAATTGGAGGTGTTTGTTTATGGAAGAATCATCACTGATTAATTATATACTGTATTTGGAGCACTGAAAGATTTTAGTTTATGGATTTCAGTTGGAGAAAACAAAGAAGATTGTTTCCTGGACATTTCAGTAAATGAGCCTCATCAAAGTAACCCCTAGCCCACCCCTGCTCTCTTCGTAACTGAAAACCCACATTATCTCAACCGACTGTGTGCAATATTATGTGGAGCATTGCACACTGCATAATATTGCCCATATATAATGAACCAAAACCAATGTGATGGTAAGGTACATGTGTATATATACAGTATCTCACAAAAGTGAGTACACCCCTCACATTTTTGTAAATATTTTATTATATCTTTTCATGTGACAACACCGAAGAAATAACACTTTGCTACAATGTAAAGTAGTGAGTGTACAGCTTGTATAACTGTGTAAATTTGCTGTCCCCTCAAAATAACTCACCACACAGCCATTAATGTCTAAACTGCTGGCAACAAAAGTGAGTAACCCCTAAGTGAAAATGTCCAAATTTGGCCCAATTAGCCATTTTCCCCCGATGTCATATGACTCGTTAGTGTTACAAGGTCTCAGGTGTGAATGGGGAGCTCTTACTTTCTCATACTGGTCACTGGAAGTTCAACATGGCACCTCATGGCAAAGAACTCTCTGAGGATCTGAAAAAAAGAATTGTTGCTCTACATAAAGATGGCCTAGGCTATAAGCAGATCGCCAAGACCCTGAAACTGTGCTGCAGCACCGTGGCCAAGACCATACAGCGGTTTAACAGGACAGGTTCCACTCAGAACAGGCCTCATCATGGTCGACCAAAGAAGTTGAGTGCACGTGCTCAGCGTTAAATGCAGAGGTTTTCTTTGGGAAATAGGCGTATGAGTGCTGTCAGCATTGCTGCAGAGGTTGAAGGGGTGGGGGGTTAGTCTGTCAGTGCTCAGACCATACGCCACACACTACATCAAATTGGTCTGCATGGCTGTCATCCCAGAAGGAAGCCTCTTCTAAAGATGATGCACAAGAAAGCCCGCAAACAGTTTGCTGAAGACAAGCAGACTAAGGACATGAATTACTGGAACCATGTCCTGTGGTCTGATGAGACCAAGATAAACTTAACTTATTTGGTTCAGATGTGTGTGGTGGCAACCAGGTGAGGAGTACAAAGACAAGTTTGTCTTGCCTAGAGTCAAGCATGGTGGTGGGAGTTTCATGGTATGGGGCTGCATGAGTGCTGCCGTCAATCGGGAGCTACAGTTCATTGAGGGAACCATGAATGCCAAAATGTACAGTGACATACTGAAGCTGAGCATGATCCCCTAGCTTCGAAGACTGGGCCGCAGGGCAGTATTCCAACATGATAACGACCCAAAACACACCTCCAAGAGGACCGCTGCCTTGCTAAAGAAGCTGAGGGTAAAGGTGATGGACTGGCCAAGCATGTCTCCAGACCTAAAGCCTATTGAGCATCTGTAGGGCATCCTCAAACAGAAGGTGGAAAAGGTCTCTAACATCCACCAGCTCCGTGTTGTCATCATGGAGGAGTGGAAGAGGGCTCCAGTGGCAACCTGTGAAGCTCTGGTGAGCTCAATGCCCAAGAGGGTTAAGGCAGTGCTGGAAAATACTGGTGGCCACACAAAATATTGACACTTTGGGCCAATTTGGACATTATCACTTAGGGGTGTACGTTGAGTTATTTTGAGGGGACAGAAAATTTACACTGTTATACAAGCTGTACACTCACTACTTTACATTGTTGCAAAGTGTAATTTCTTCAGTGTTGTCACATGAAAAGATAGAGTAAAATATTTACAAAAATGTGAGGGTGCACTTACTTTTGTGAGATACTGTATATATATATATATATATATATATATATATATATACTGTACATGTATATATATACACTATATTACACAAAGTATTGGTACGCCTGCCTTTACCCGCACATAAACTTTAATGCCATCTCAGTCGTTATGCCCCGTACACACGGTCGGATTTTCCAACGGAAAATGTTCAATGGGAGCTTGTTGTCGGAAATTCCGACCGTGCGTAGGCTCCATCGGACATTTTCCATCGGAATTTCCATCACACAAAATTTGAGATTTGGATCTCAAATTTTCTGACAACAAAAACCGCTGTCGTAAATTCTGATCGTGTGTACACAATTCCAACGCACAAAGTTCCACGCATGCTCAGAATCAAGCAGAAGAGCCACACTGGCTATTGAACTTCCTTTTTCTCGGCTCATCATACGTGTTGCACGTCACCGCGTTCTTGACGTTCGGAATTTCCGACCAGATTTGTGTGACCATGTGTATGCAAGACAAGTTTGAGCCAACATCCATCGGAAAAAATCCATGGATTTTGTTGTCGGAATGTCCGATCATGTGTATGGGGCATTAGTCTGTAGGGTTCAATATTGAGTTGGCCCACCCGTTGCAGCTACAACAGCTTTAAATCCTTTGGGAAGGGTGTCCACAAGGTTTAGGAGTGTGTCTATGGGAATGTTTGACCATTCTTCCAGAAGTGCATTTGTGAGGTCAGGCATTGATGTGGACGGGAAGGCCTGGCTTGCAGTGTCCGCTCTAATTCACCCCAAGGGTGTTCTGTCGGGTTGAGGTCAGGATTCTGTGCAGGCCAATCAAATATATATAGAAAATATATATTATGTTGGGGTTTTAAGTAAATATTAGGCCGAAAACATGGCAAAGGTGAAGTCAGTTGTATATATCAGACGCTGAGTGTGACTTGACATACAGCCTTGGCACTTACTAGAAGGCCGCTTTGATGGTTTGTTCCTTTCTCGCATTGCTGTGGTGTCATGACAGACACTGCATACTTCCCTCATGCTGGGCTAGTCCAGCTTTTAATTGGACTAGCAGTGTCAACATACACTGAATGCTGAGGAGCCAACCCAGAAGATAAAGGCAGTTCTCCATGTGACAAGGGGTAGGGCATGCTCCTAATCATAATTAACATATTTTCTAATAATTTAGCATGTCCTAGTGACAGAAGAATGGCTTTTAGACAGCTGAGCTGACAATAAATAGACTGAGTGGAATGTACCCGACAGTAACATATCAGCCATCCTATGTATCAGTATCTCAAGTTGATTGTAATTGGGTACAGAATGTGCTAGGCACGTTTTGAATCCCTTCAGACTGTTGTAGTTCTTTTCCTGTTACATTATCAACCAATGACTCCCTTACCAAGTTTTAGGTAGGAATAGTGTTCTACACCTTTAATAAACACTTGTGACTTTTTGAAGTCTGATTTGGGCTGACTCCACACCTATGTACTGGTGGTAAAAGTGTGCCACAATGTATGATAATGCAATATTAATGTAAATTTTTTCTGATTTGAACTCCAATGCACATATACAATATATAAAATGAACCTGGCTACAGTGCACCAAAACACACGGATGTTGTTGGGTGCGCTGAGTTATCCAAAAGTAGGAAAGGGGCGTTTAATGCATTAGGGCTCATTAGAGACTCTTTTAAAGATAATGAGCTGCCTTTACCTAATGCACTTTAATGAAAAAAAAGAAATATTAACACTCATGTAGGTTTAAAGCAGGGCTCTCCAAACCTTCTAAACAAAGGGCCAGTTTACTGGCCTTCGGACATTAGGGAGGCCGGACTGTGGTCATCGGGAGTAGTCAAATGTATAAGTCAAGTCATATAGTTAAAGCGTAACTCCACTTTCGTGGGGAAAAAAAATAGCAAATAAAGAAAAAATAATATAGCGTATACAATTGTGACACAAGTCATATTGCAATTAAATGTTTTTAAAAATGGCCTTTCTTTTTCAATTTGCAGCTCTGTAATTTTCTGAAAATGCAATGCAATATGGCTACTTGGAGGTGTTCTGTACACAGTGTGTGTACAGAACGTCCCCCATAATCATTTCCTACTTGTGTGATTGGCTCACCAATTTTCCCAGAAGTCTGCCTAAGATACAAGTCAGATAATAAGAACCTCAAGAAGTGGGATTTTAGGGGCAATAATAGAAGAAGATGAAGAAGTTGTATAAAAGAATTATGTTGAATTTATTAATACAAAAAGTTAAAAAACAATCTTTGAAAAAAACAAACATATAGGTAACATAAATACAATGTTTCACAGTGATGGCAAAAAAATGGCAAATTGTCCCTGAGGAAGATTATATTTAATTATTTCGAAATGCGTCGGACTCTCACTCATGGATGAGGATCATTTATGTAGTGGGATTTTTTTGCCATCACTGTGAGACATTGTATTTATGTTACCTATATGTTTTTTTTTTTCAAAGATTGGTTTTTAAACGTTTTGTATTAATAAATTCAACATAATTCTTTTATACAACTTCTTCATCTACTTCTATTATTGCCCCTAAAATCCCACTTCTCGAGGTTTTATTGTACTGTTTAGGGATGGTGGCAAATCTCACGTCAATCTATGGGAGCCTATTTTCTTCAGATACAAGTCAGATTTCAGGCATCCCCTGCAACAAAAATGTAATTTTTGGTGAGATGATTCCAATAGGAAATCACGTCCAAAGGGATGCAGGCCCAGCAGTTTACTCATTAGTGCCCTGCAGGTGCTCAGCTGATAATTATGAAACCACTTCTATTAGACTCACTTTCCCACATGGATACAGACAAACACACAGAGATTTCTTCAGAATAACAAATGGTAGGAATCCGCAACAAAATTTGTTAAAATCCCTGCAATGTACATTGATCACCCTGAGGGGAATGTTTTTTTCTCTCAACAAACGTGGAGTTACGCTTCAAGTATGTAAATCAGGTGATTCTAGTGATCAGTGGGGGTAAAAGAAAATTACATAGCACCTTTGGCCAGTAGGTGGAGAAATAGTGTCCCATAATTGATATTGGTAGGAGGAATGGTGCCCCATCATTGGTGTCATTAGGAGGAATAGTACCCCATGATTCGTATTAGTAGGAGTAATCGTGCCCCATTGTTGGTGTCAGCTGGAGGAATTATCTCCCATTGTTGATGTCAGTGGAATGAATAGTGCCCCATACCAGAGAGCGGAATAGTCCCACAAGGGCCGGATAAATGCAAGCAAAGGACCACATCCGGGTCGTAGTTTGGAGACCACTGGTTTCCCATAATTCATGGCCTTTTATATGGATATATCATAAAAATCAAAGAACAGTATGTGCTAGTCTACTGTATACTCTGATATACAAGCAGCTTGCAAAAAGAACAATATATGTAGTTTTTAGTAAAATCGAAATGCAAATTGCAGTACTAGGTTTGAGGCTACCCAGTTGCAAACTAGATTTCCACCCACGCTGTCCACAATCCAACATTCAGCTGTGTCATTGCAACTACAGTATTGCAAAGACAATTAAAATGAAGGAAGGACACCGTCACCACCCAAAAACTCCAGATGAATAACTCACCAGTTAGTAAGAGCTCACAGCATAAAAGAGGTCATTAAGCATGTGTTAGATCCATGTGGCCAGGATCTAAAGATCCTAAGTCCTCTATCCTCCACTGTTCCAGGATAACAGTTGTTGTGGATATTAGGTTCATTGGGCAGTGTTCCTGTGCTCATCTTTTTAACTCCAGTTATTTCCAGCCGAACCTCAAATTTACTATCATGGGACAATCTGCACCAATCCCCAACACTGAAAAGTAGGAGATGGGAAAGAATAGATGGTAATACCAAGGGTTTCATGGAATTTTACATCCTGTGTAATATCCGGGAGCAACTTGTGAGACTGCACTGACTGTCATCTGCTTCTTATGCCGCGTACACACGGGCGGACTTTTCAACCAGACTGGTCCGACGGACTTTCCAAGGGACTTTCGACAGACTTTTGACATATTTCCGACGGACTTTTGAACGAACGGACTTGCCTACACACGATCACACCAAAGTCCGACGGATTCGTACATGATGACGTACGACTGGAATAAAATAAGGAAGTCGATAGCCGGTAGCCAATAGCTGCCCTAGTGTGGGTTTTCGTCCGTCGGACTAGCATACGGACGAGCGTATTTATCGACTGGACTCGAGTCCGTTGGAAAGATTTGAAACATGTTTCAAATCTAAAGTCCGGCAGATTTTTGACCGAAAAAGTCAGCTGCAGGTCCGATGGAGCCCACACACGGTCGGATTGTCCGCCGGATTTGGTCCATCGGACCAGTCCAGTCGAAAAGTCCGCCCGTGTGTACACTGCATTAGATTTGTTTTCACCTTTCTGGCCCTGTGTTACCATCTATTCCTTCCCAGCTCTTGCTTTTCAGTGTTGGGGATTGGTCCAGATTTGAACTTTTTCAGTGAGTACATGATTCAAGTATTTACTGTGAGTTTGCCTCAAAGTAAATTTTTACTTCCTTCCTGATTATAAATGTTATGATTTAATTTAATTCAGATATGTTTATATACTGCTTTGAGTGAATGTATGTATAGCAAGAATATGATTAGTATTTCTATTTTAGCACTGCTGAGATAAACTCAGTTGGCCTTTCAAGGAAAGAAATGCGTTTGCTTTAGTGTATCGCCTGGTACACACAATGAGAATATCGGACAAATAATCTTCCATTTTTCTTTTTTTTTGCATGCTAATCTCCATTGATAATGAAGAGGTTACTCAATTTAGGAAAATTCTCGTACGACAGAATACAACTTCAGACATGATGTAATGTATTGTATTGTACTTGTATTGTATTTTCAGACGCAAACTGTACTGATTAAATGAAAATTGTCCGATCTAGTATTATACAAGAAACTTTTTTGTTTTTGTCCCTTTGGATATCTTTGAATGAACTGTTGTGATTGGTTCTCGAAAGCTGTGTACTAACAATCAGATTATCGTACGATCGCTTCGAAAGCTGTATTTTGTGTATGATTTTTTTGATCCTGTGTACTAGGCTTAAGACTTCACCTGATGTACTATGTGTGGAGTTGCAAGGATTTAGGGCACTGTTTGAGGCATGTTTGAATTGTCACTTGCCCTGACTTTATCCAGTGACTATGCTTAATGCTTCTTTTTCATTTTTAGGGGTCACCACCTGGTGCGCAAACCCTGGTTTCCTTTCCCTGTACTTTTATTTGAACATATTCATCTATGTGAGTAGCCAACATTAAATAAGACATTTAGTATTGGCACTACTCACTTTAGATATGTTATGAGCCAGCTTGCTGTTTAAACATAGACACAAGGCCCAACAGCTCTATGTATTCTATAGAGAGGAGAGGAGAAGACACACAGGCAACCCTTGGCTGGCTTATTTACAAGAATACATCATTCTCCTTTGGAAAGTCCATTGTTTTTATCCCTGTGATACTTGACCTATACGCATCCTCTGACAAAGAGGAGCAGTGAAGGACAGCCTTACACTTTTTACTAGGCAAGAAGCAGCATAATGAAATGATCCAATAAGTTGCCCCATTAACTTTTTTTTAATTAAAAAATGTATGCCAAATGGTAAGGTTAATTACATAATGTGAAATGCATTCCCATATAGGGCTGAATAAAATGTTAAAGACCAATGTTTCTCTTTAAAGTGTATGTCCATTCTAAGCTTTTGGACCAAGCATGGAAGGATTAGCCTTTCACTGCTATCCAGGACCCTGGGGGAGAGGTTTACTGAACACCTGGTTCAACAATTTTGTCAGACCGGTGGTGATGGCAAACTTCTATCAACAACACAGGCAGAAATAAAAATGCTTTTTTGTAGAGTCGGGGAGTTAGAACACCTGCCAGCTTTTTACTGCTGTGTTATAAGTGTAGTGTGTTTGCTTTCATGATTTTTGCTGTCACATTTGCAACATGGCCTCATTAATAATTTTTTGTGGTTTGTTTCACAGAGTGCCACCCTTTTGCTTTACAAGCTTTTTATTGCTGTCTGTGTCTCTGTTACAGATTTCCCCTCACCTAATGTTTGCGGAAAATGTCACTGGGGCAGAAAATATGGAAACTATCTCTAATGAAGCCTTGGCTAGCAGTAAGAACCCAATATTTACAGTCTTTAACTAAAAAAGAACGTTTTTGCTGGACATTCAGTTCAAGGTAATGATCCTTCTAAATATAGGTTTACAGATAACATGTTACTTTAGGTCAGAGCAGGATCATCTGCAAGGCAATCTAGGCTTGCTGGATTTTCAAGGGGTACAATCTTTATGCTCTTGCCGTAAACCAGGGGGATAGTGCAATTGGTTAAAGCTGTGCACCTGCCTGTCATTTCAGAGGGAAGGATACACTTGTATGCAGTTGACATCTGATGGGCTATGCCAGTACAAACAATAAAGTGACTCTCCTGTGGGCCAAAGCTGCTGTTTTGTCTAGGGCCCCATTCAGCCTTTCTAACTTTCTACCTTAGGTGAATTTGAACCTTGACATCCTTGAATGAATATGTTGAAAAATCCCCAATAGATATCTTTACTGGCCAATAACATTGCTCCCAAATGAGGAAACATACCTACAGTAGATGGGTTTCAGTAAAACTTTATTGTTTTGACAGAATGGAATACAGGAAGACAATAAATTAACCACTCCACTGTCAGAGATTCCAGCTGCACCTTAGGCGAGTGGGACCTCTGGTAGTGAATGATGCGGTGTTCTTTGGTGCATTGGCCCATAACTTTGGACAGATAAATTAGGAGAGACTCTGTAGCCACCATTTTAGCAAAGGGTATTTTATTCTCATGTCTTTCATGTTACAATAATCCATGGCACGTTACACAGATGTGCTTGATGGAATTCCCCGTCAGCTTTGCCAGGGTGATAGCTCCTCTGTGATCTTTTGGTTTCCTTGAAATAATACCAGGGTTCATGGAAAGAAATGTCCCAATGGTGGAAAATAAAAAATCAATGGTGGGTGTATTGTACAGTATATATCCATAAGGTTGGTAATGGTGACCAGTTGCTGGTCTATGTACAGTTTCTATGCCTCCAGATCTTCTGAGACATACGTAGAACAGTGCTAAAAAGGGAAAATAAAGCAGAATATTAGTTGGATTCTTATTAAAACACTCAGCTGTAACATTTTTTTTTTTTTTTAACAGAACATGTTGTAACATTTAATTATACAGGAGCTTACTCTATGTAACTATAAGCAAAAGAATCCAATAGCTTGTAAAACACAAGCTCTGAATGCCGCTGAATTCTGAAATAAACATTTCAACTAGACCATCTTAAACAGTAAACTTATTAGTAGTAAAGAATGACTAATAAACTTTTTAAAATCATCTTATAATGGACCAGTATGATTTTTTTTTTTTGTAGGAAATACAAGTAAGAATTACATTGATATAAGTAGTGAATTAATTATTGATACATTGATTAAAAGGGAAATTTAACATAAAAAGCTGTTTGCAAAAGATAATTCCATATATAAATATTTTAAATGGAATGTGTATTTATAGATTACCAGCTCTTTAAAAGACTGTGTATATGAAGACAAACCTGCATTCCGTATAATATTTAGTTCTTTTAATAAATATGAATAATGCAAGTCGATTATCTGCAATAGCAGTTATTTCAGATATTAACTGGAAAGGTTGAAGGAAAATTTCTAATTCGCTTAAATCTTTTGCACAAACATTCCACCGATTGTCTTATAAAAGATATAAAGACTAAAGTATTCTAGTGCATTAACATGCTTTATATGACAGTAAAACAAGACGCTTACATACAGTTGTAGCTGTTTTAGATTACAAATATGACTGTTTTAGCAAAATGCCTACTTACTGGAAAGGTTTTAGATGGACATGATGTGCTTTACAAAGGCTGTAAATGAAAAAAATAAAAAAACTTGTTATATCAAGCACCAATAGTGCAGAATGCGATGAAAACAACATTTTGTTTATATGAAGGATGACCATTCCTCGATTTACCTTCATAGTTGATGCAGCCGTTGGAGTCTTCCTGTCCTGCCAGAAGGGCTTCTACTTCTTCCTCCTTCATCTTCTCACCTGTTGATGCATCAGAGATTGGGTGTTATTGTCTACTCTATATTGTCCAGCAATCACCTCTGAGCACCTATAGCCAAGACAATGTGCATGCGTCTTACCCAATGTGGCCAGCACGTGACGAAGCTCAGCGCCCATAACTGTGCCATTGCCTTCCTTGTCAAAGACACGCAGACCCTCAACAAAGTCCTCAAAGGTGCCCTGGTCCTTGTTGTTGGCAACAGTCTGCAGCATAGGCAGGAACTGGTCAAACTCAATCTTCTTGGCATTCATCTCTGTAAAAATACAAAAGAAATGGGCATAAGTTCAGTTTGGAGACCTACAAAACACAGAGTGATTGATACACCACAGGGCTGCATGAGGTTAAAAGGTGATTTCTTTACGTAGCTAATGACACATTACGATGAAACACACACAATTTTTTATATTTCTTTGAATCACTCTGTACTTAGAAGTCTTTTCTTCCTTTTAATAAGTGCATGTAAAAGCATTTTTTGTATAGAGTGGAGAAGTGTTAGACCTCTGGCAAATGTTATTGCTGTGTCTGATTCACTCCAAGGAATCTCCTCAACAGGGTACAAACTGAAAATAATTACTAGATAGGTGTGTTAATTCTTCTCTGCTCTATCCAAAACATATAAGATAAACCTTGTCTATACTCAAACTTTAACTACTTTGCATTTTAGTACTGCTTTTTATCCATGTTTTTAATAGTGTAAAGTTATACTACCAACTTTAACAAATTACTGGAACAAATATAGTCTGGGGTATTGCCCACAGCAACACCTCCACCTCCTATGTTTTATGTGTTTTTTTTGTGTAAGTTATGTAATTATTTAAAAAATGTTATTGGTTGCCATGGCAGGGCCTTTTTTCATTACATCATTTTCTTCTCCTATATTACTACTTTTGTAAAACTAGAGCTAGAAGAATTTGTATAAGCCATTAATTTGTAATCCTTGGAGGCAGCACTTACCCTCATTAGATGGGTTGCCAAGGACTTTCTTGACCTCAGCATTTGTGGGGTTCTGTCCAAGAGCTCTCATGACATCAGCAACCTGGTTGTAGGCGATTTTGCTTTCACCTGTCCTGTCAAAGAGCAGGAAAGCTTCTTTGAAGTCTGTGAAAAGAAAAACATTTTTTTTTATCAGTATGACCTTAAAAAATGAACCCCCAACTTTGCAATATGAGGGAATAATGTAAATGACTTAAATAGATCCTATGTAATGGAATACAATCTACACAAATGGACCTTAGACAAACCTCAACAAGTGTGTGTGGCCAGTAACCAAACACTTGCTATAAGTTACTGCGTATAATTGGTTTGTAACCCATCAGTGTTTCCTCAAATTCAAAATTTGAAATGGTATACAATTATACAATCTCTCAGGATTGGAACTATTCTGGGAAATATATAGTAGTGTGCAGGATTATGGAATTATGAAAAGGATCCAATGGGGCAAAGATAGTATAAAGTCTTTTTTTTTTTTAATAGTGGTGAAGAGGGCTTGTTATCAGAATCTGTATTTCCAGGGCACAGAAGTCCCTAGCTATATGTCTGATCTTTGATACAACAGCGGTATATATTACATAATAAAATGAGGTAAAGAATGACCAATACCTAGAAAGGGGATTAAGAATGGGTTACAGTACAGAAAGCCACGTCTAGCAGTGAATTAGAAATTTGTGCCAGTTCAGCTCCTTTCCTGCCTGGGACACTTGAAACTCAGTTATTTTGAGTAACACAGAGGGGTTTCCAAATCAAGTCAGAGATGGTTTTACAGGCAGACTGTAAAAAGCTGCTAATGTTAGCGAGAGGTCAGCACACTTGTAACAGGATACCCCATGCCCTGCACTAATCCCATGGATGCACAGCCCTGTAACCCCTTCATTGCCAACATGCCCAGTAATTAGCATTCCCACCATAAGCACCTGTCACTAGAGTACATTTTGACACT
This sequence comes from Lithobates clamitans, assembly GCA_037952925.1. Classification (NCBI taxonomy): domain Eukaryota; kingdom Metazoa; phylum Chordata; class Amphibia; order Anura; family Ranidae; genus Lithobates; species Lithobates clamitans. Next base: position 2,467,427 of record JBBGZY010000255.1, read on the forward strand.
GTCAGCATTTCCTTTCACAAGTACAACAAGCTCTACCAAAAGCTGCACCTGGCCAGCTTATTTTCAAAGAGCCCTATATATTACTACAATGTGGTGCCATTTATCTCATGTGTGGCATCCAGCCTACTCTGATAGAAGACTGGTACTAATTAACAGAAAGTACATTTAGGATCTCTAATATAATGTTGTGAAGCAAAACACAACAGGTTAATATTACATATATTGGACTCAAAGGTTAGAGGGCAAGACTTTCGTGTGATTGCTAAACGGTATAGATTGCTTGCAACATCGTAATCAGATATAGGGGTTAATTTACTAAAACTGGAGAGTGAAAAGTATGGTGTAGCTCTGCATAAAAAACAATCAGCTTCCAGTTTTTTTTGTCAAAGCTTAATTCAACAAGCTGAGAGTTAAAAGCTGATTGGCTACTATGCATAATTGCACCAGATTTTGTACTTTCCAGTTTTATTGAATCAACCCCATAGATTTTTGAAATGCTTAAATATTTTAATACAATGAAAATGGTCATAAAAGATTGTAGTTTTATTAAGCCAGAGTTGCTACAGAAACACTTGGTGACAGAAATTGAATGCAGCAAGAGGAAATAAGCAGTTGTAGCCAATTATCATGTTAAAACTTCTACAACCCTCTGCTTTAACACAAGGAGAAATGCCACTCAACTGCTGCATCATAAACATTTTTTCTTATGGGGTTTGAAATATCATACTTTAAATGTCAAACTATTTTATTCCACTGCAGTATCTTATATTTCTCACTTATAATATACTAACTGAGTGCTAGGGGAAAATAATATTTATACAAATATGTTACATAATAGAAAATGCAGTGCTATTAACTGATGCAAAATATGATTCACACTAGTTGGCTTACTAGTAACCTCAGAATAACCTCTGTGACTCAATCCGCCATGATGTGACTGGCTATCTATGGACTACTCCTTGAGTTACAATCAATTGACCAAACTTGGAAAACCATTGCTGTAATGCACTTTTGTATTACTGGCTTACTCTACATGCTATAAAATATAAATAGGACTTTGAGGGTGCAAGACTTTCTTCAACAAATTTAGAGTTCAGCAGTGTTAAAGCTTTTACGTTTTTACAGGGCTTATTTGGGATAGAGTTGTTGGTGCACATAAATATCTATTAAAAACGTTTTATTGATTTTAATAGGACTATATCTAATGTTTTTTTTGAAAACCTTATTAGCAAATGTCTTCATTGTGCACAAATAAAGTTAATACGCCCTAAGCTTATGACTTTGAGGCCACTTTCCAATGCCTATCTATTCACATTAAAATGAAATGAAAATACTTAAACCTGCTAACTTTTTGAATGTGCCCAGACACTGGGATAGTAAAACTGGGGAGTGCAAAATCTGGTGCAGCTGTGCATGATAGCCAATCAGCTTTTAACCTCAGCTTGTGCAATAAAGGCTTTCAGAAAAAACCTGGAAGCTGATTGGTTTCTATGAAGAGATGCACCAGATTTTGTACTCTTCCAGTTTTAGTAAATCAACCTCACTGTGTAGGGTTGCCATGTTATGAAGTGGCAAAGTATTTAAGAAACTTGGTTAATACACTTCTGAACTGGGAAATGTGATTCTTGCTCAGAAAAGATGACAACCCAACACACGTGCCTAGTAGGCCAATGGGTTAAAACACTACTGTAAAAAAGGCATTAGAGAGATGGAATATCCATTTAAATAAATGTACACCCATGTAGTTATATTTTGTGTAAATCTGGTGCAGTGTTAACAAAGACTTTGTTGAGCTTTAAAATAGTACTTTCTCTAATTAAAACATGTAGCATTACATTTATAAATTATCATTCTGCAAAAGCGGTATGCAGCAGATTTACACATAAACATTCTAATAAACCTTTTATTATAATGACTATTTAATAAGCATCTACATTCTAGCAACCTTTGTAGAATCAACGATATTATATTTATTTTACAACACATGTAAAATTAAGGTTTTAAGTTCCTGGTTATTTCTCAGCCTTTCTCTCAACTTACCTTCCTGTTGATCCTTACTGAACTCGATCTGTCAAAAAAAATCAGCCACAAAAACTATTAAAGGCCTGCTGGTTTTTGAGATTCACAGCTTTCTGAGGTCCAAATAACCAATCCATGCACATGGGACTTGCAGGAAGCTGGGAGCACAACAAGGCCGGTAATGAAGAATATGCCGAAATGCTATTCTCTCATTTATAATCCTTCTATGCAACTGTAAGTGGCCAATGTAAATACTACTAGACCTAGCCACTACCCACGTGGACTTCATAGGCGTTACTTCATTTCCAGCTTAATTTCACTTACCAGCAACCTCATCTGCAGAGAAAGACTGCAAGGTAAAAAAGAGAAAAAAAAAACTAGTATGGAAGCATATGCATTGACAGACATAACAACTGTAGCAATGTAAATGACTAAATAACTATATCTATATGTTATTCCTAGGTATATCAAATAATGTTCATTCCTTTTTGGCCTATCTACATTACATTATGTTAAACTTTGGCATGTGAACGCCATAAATAATAGTACAAGTTAATTATTCAAGTAAAAACATTTATACATCTACAGTGGTTTAATTCTATGGGCCTCTTCACAGGATTGGATATAAAGTATAACTCAAAGACAGGCTATGCATCTGTGAAAAATGGGGAAGTGGGATTGCAGCCAGAATTTGCAGTAGCATTTTCTTTTAAAATTATACTATTACATTTTTTAAAAATGTTTAAATAATGAATTAGGGACTTTGGGATTGACATATTATTATATTTCTATCTCTCATAAATTGAAAGCGATTACTTTTTTCTGTTATATAAAAATAACAGATTTTCAATTTGTTGTAGCTTGATTAGCAAAGGGATTTAAAATTACTGCCATAGGCACTGGGAAAGAAGTGCTTCTTTTTTACAAAAACATTTTTTCCCCGAAATACTACTGCATAAAAGTAAAACAAGGAGCATAGTCTTCCAAGAAATGTCATCCAAGTGTTTATAGAATCCTAGTTGAAGTTACAAAGTACTAAAGTGTGCTAATAGCAAAACGTGCTATGACACCCACCATTTTGAGCTTGGGATGGGGCGACGAGCAGGGAGCTGAGACGATGTCCTGAGGAGGGCTCGAGCTTGTGGTCCTTCTACTGTGGCCAAGCTCTTCTTATTTATCTGGGGGCAGTGACACGACGGCCCAGCTCAGATGTCACAGGGGCTAGTAATCCCACCCTCTGGTGAGCTTTTGGCTTTCTTAGGGCAAAGGAAAAGGAGGGATCTCTTTCCAGTGTCACCAATTTGGAGGGCTATTTTTAGTATGAAGTGGGTTAGACACGCTTTAATGAGTTTAAAACTTGTCAGCAGTTTTTTTGCAAGAAGGGGGAGGTTTGCACGGGCTGGATTTGTCAGTTTTGGGCTGTCTTTTATTTTTTCAGAGGAATACATGTAGCCTATTTCTTCCTTATATCTTACAACTGTGTAAATAAAGCATGGACTCTAAAAATACCCTACACACTTGCTGCAAATTCCTGCCAAAGATAACCCAGCTTTTAGGGTCTGTATTGCCTATTAACACCTAGATTGCAGAGATTTAAATACAATTTACATTCTAGTAAGCTTTGGAAAGCACACAAGAATGAATATATGGTTTTGCAATCCTCTTCCCATGCTTAGTGATATGAATAGACTGTTGAAAGCTGAATTTTGTATTTAGAATGTATACTCCAATGGGGCAAGAACTGATACAAATGGTTCTGTGTATTTTATAAAATGGAAATACCTTGGTGCTATAGATATATTTTTGAATACATAAATAGATTAGCTGTTTTGAACTTTTAGATGAAACCTAAACTCCGAGTACAACGATTTCAGTGGCCTGTTCCAATGCATTTACATCATTTAAAAATATTATAGGACATCGCTAGGTTGGGTGCTGCTAAGTAATACTAAATAATACAAAAAAGCTCTAGTCACCTACCAAATATGGAAAACAAAAATCCATTGTCATATATGGACTGTAGAAGTTTTTGAAAAAGTCAATAAGTAAGGGCGCCATTTATACATTTACCATATTATACAGTGTGTCAGGCTCCTTATAATGAAACTTAATTTAAAAGTGTGATGCTAAGTATGGTTTTAGCCCTGAAGGTGGAGTTACACTTTGATATCAACAAAGGATGCCTCATAGTTCTTTCAGCTTGCAAATGTTCAGTTGTGTTTGTATTTGGTGACATCTAGCGGCTGTCTTGCATAGAAAATCATATTACAAAGCCAAAGGTCTTAAAGGCTTTACTGTGTAAGCATTGGAATTTGTCAGGGTTAACCAAAGCCTGCTTATAATTCCAGAGTTTTTTTTCAATTACAGCGGTAATCTATTGTCCTTTATAAACATATATCTCATATATATATATATATATATATATATATATATATATATATATATATATATATATATATATATATATATATATATATATATATATAAAATTATATAGATATATAAGTACAAAGAAGGGCATTTACTAAAAGCTGTGCAGGCTGAAAACATGCCAGTTTACTACCAATACAAAATGGGGGAGATTTACTGAAATTGGGCCACCCAAAATCTGGAGCAGCTGTGCATGGTAACCATCAGCTTCTAACTTCAGCTAGTTCAATTAAGCTTTGACAATAAGCCTAGGTTCACATTGATGCAATTTGGCATGTGATATGGCATGTCAAATCGCCTGCCAAATCGGCGGCAATTGCTGGCAATGGCACCGTCCGAATCGGTGCGACGCCACATTTGCAGCGACCCACCGATTCCCGAAAGTAGTTTCTGTACTACTTTTGGCAACTTCTGGGTGCGATTTGTATAGACATCTGTGCAGCAACCCGCACAGATGTCTCTGAAATCGCCCCTGAAGTCGGACTGACATGCAAGTATGAAATCCCGCTGTCAATGTGAACCTGGGCTTAAACCTGGAAGCTGATTGGTTACTATGTGCAGCAGCACCAGATTCTCTGTGCATCAGTTTTAGTAAATCTACCCCACTGCGTAGAAAAGTGAAAAAAGTGATGAAAAATGAATACGTTGAAAATTAGCAGAGTTCATAAAATGTTTAGTATTTAGAGGTGCAGGTTTTTAAAAATGTTCCTTGTTTGTGTCTATTTAATGACACAAAATAGGAGACAGTTACAATATTGAGATGAAAAGTAAAAACCTGCATTTTGCCTTTATGCGTACTTTAAAAACATGATATTACTTATTATTTCTTAATGAACAGCTGCCAGAGGGTGGGTTTCTTACTCTGGTGAAGTAAATTTTAGTTGCTAATTATTCACTTCCTAAGGGTCGGTTCACACTAGGACGACTTGTCAGGCGACCTAGCCGCCTGACAAGTAGCGTCCCGTTCTGTACAATAGAACCGTTCTAATCGGAGCGACGCAAGTTGCTCCGACTTAGAAAAAGGTTCCTGTACTACTTTGGGGGTGACTTGAGGCGACTTGCATAGACTTCTATATAGAAGTCGTTTTGCAAGTCGCCTGCCCCTGTCGTGTCCAGGTCGCCTGAGGCAGTCGCGCTGCAAGTCGCGCTGCTTCAGTGTGAACGGACACTTAAACAGTTTTATTGATTGTAAAGTAAAAGACATTAAACAATGTACACACACTTTGAAAAAGATAAACAGAGCTCAGAATGTTTTCAATTTTAGTCTATACTGTTATATATGTACCCCTTTCCTGATGATTACTGTTAATGAAAATGTCCCCACCAGCCCGTCTTCGTAGTGCGCACACACATTATGGCCCCATTCATTCCTATACAACAGGCTTATACTGCAGGACAGCAGGCATACAGCTTATCCTTAAGAATGAATGAGGCCATGGCTATTTTATGGAAGAAAGGCTGTGCAGCGCTGGGCAGGGCCACACAATGGAGATCACTAAAAGGTGGGGAATCTATTAAAGGGAAAGTTCAATTGTATTCATGATTCTTGTAATCTTGTCCTTTAAAATAGGCAATGTAAAGGAGATAAAACGACCTTCTTGAATGAGATTTAAGTATTGTGAAGCACATAAATATTTTTCAATTAAAATGCAGCTAATAATGATATAATGGCAATTAAAATAATAAAAAAATGATAAATTGTTAAAGGCCTATAAGTGGTTACTTGACAAAATCACAGGGATCAAATTATCGCAAGACATATAGAAATCAGATTTTTTTTTTATTTTTGTCAGTGATCCCCTTTGGGGAGGATTCCCTCACTTACTGTCCATGTCCATGTCCAGAATAAGAACTGGGGCAGCAATTGTTACTGGGACAGGAAGGTACAAATACCAACAAAAACATTGTGAATAGTTATAACTTTTCCCTATTCTATTAAAACCTGTTTTATTTGTATGCCCATTTCTATCATGTCCTGTCCTGACAGAAAGTGAGGGGATATCTCCCCAGTATCAATACAGACAGTAATAACAAACATGAAAAAAATGATTCAAAATAAAATAAAAAGTTTTTGGATCGGTTCGGCTTTAAAGCAAGTCTAAAGGGGGTCTACTTATAAAGGTTGGCCTTGGTGTTTAAAAGTAGGCACTGAGACAAGCCATCTACACTATGTGAATGCCACAGTTTCCTAAACCTAATGTACAAATGGCAGCTTTCACCCCAAAAGTTGCATCTCTGCCACCAACACATTGGCCAGAGAGGTGAAGCATGCCTATTTAAACAGCAGAGGGGCATACACTGCACTGTGGAAATATTACATGTATAGCAAGACAGTTTTATGATATTCCAAGCAGCTCAGGAAGTAGGGGTAGTTTTGAAAAGTAGCAGGGGCATTCACAAATCTGTCCTTTAACAATTATGTGTTTATGGTTTGTTATGTGTGATCTACATCGGTTTGTTCTTTTGACATCTGCAATTTGATTACAAGTAAAGAGTTAGTAAAGAGAGTGTTTTCCAATGTGTAAGTACTTTCTTTGTACTTTAGACCATCTGTACTCCTTATCATCCCGGTGAAGACAGGGACTCTAGAATCTTTAGGTAGTACTTAGAGCAGTACATTATCGTACCCATTCCCTTTCCACAACAACTTAAGCAGCACTCTGAGCACACGAGCAGACCCCTTGTTCTGACAGCTCTGCACTCAGTCTGTCCACCAACAGCTGGGACATCACTGTGTACCCAATATCGGCTTCTGATTAGCTGCTTTCAGTGCCAGTCAGAAGATGGGGGTGAGCAAACGGTGACGTCTTGGCTATCAGTAGACAAACTGAATATAGAGCTGTAGGACAGAAAGGGGGCTGCTCATGTGCTCACAATGCTGCTTAGAGTGTTCTGCCTTTTTTAAAGAAAGGGTAAAGGAAATCGATAAAACTTGTGTGTTTGGCCCAACAAACGCCAACCTTGTCAGAAAGATCAACAAAGGTAAGTGCAGGCTCCTTTTTTTGCCTGCTTCTTAGATCAGTTTTTTATATTTATGGCCCACTAAGTTTGGCTTAGCTTTGGAGCAGAGTTGCCAGTCCACCCACTGTAAAAATATAGAAAAATTACACAAAGCAGTCATTTACTTGGGGTGATTTACTAAAGGAGAGTATTTGGCCCTTAGCCAAGTGAGCCTGTGTTCAGAACACTCAATCATGTGCACAGCATTGAAATAAATATAAGCCTATCAAATCTAATTCTAACCCTGTATGGGTAAAGACTGCTGGGCTCAATTTCCTGTTTTATTCACTGACTTTCCTACATCTAGTAAGATCTCCAGTCACTTCAGTAAAAAGATGGCACCTATGCTACCTGCCAAATGGAATCCTGCTCCATTTTTTGTAAAATAAGTTTAGGAGTCACCCTTATATGGGTGCCTATTGTACCTGGAAAGTAAAGGTGCCCATAGACATTAGATCACAGTGAAAATAGACAGCCTAAACAGCTGGATATGAAGGCAATCCAATGTCTATGAGGGCCCAGAAGGCACTCTTGCTGAACAAGGCTTGTTGGTGGAAGAAGCAACCAGACAAGCTGAACTGTTTTACCCAATAATTCATCACTAACGATTGCAACATACCTCCCTAACCCCTTAACTGGTATAAGCACAAATGGTTGTGTTAAAGTGGAGTTCCGCTCAAAAATGGAACTTGCGCTTTAAGGGAAGGTAACCCCCTGACATGCCACATTTGGCATGTCATTTTTTTGGGGGAGGAGCGGAAACACTTTTTTTTTAGAGGATTCCAGCTCCCACTTCCTCCTGGCACACCCGTGGCGCTGGAAGGAAGATCACCTCTCCCCCCTCCCTCTCGGCAATCATCTGGGACACGTCACAGGTTCCAGATGATTACCCGGCCAGTCACAGTGCATAGCGCGGCTCGCGCATGCGCTGTGCGTGCCCGGCTGTGAAGCCACAGCTGGGCGCCCACAGTGACAATGCCTTTGCCGCAGAGAGGAGGGGGAGACGAGCTGGGCTTCGTTCCCCCACATCGCTGGACTCTGGGACATGTAAGTGTCTGATTATTAAAAGTCAGCAGCTGCAGTATTTGTAGCTGCTGACTTTTATTTTTATTTTTTTAATTGGAACTTCGCTTTAAGGAACACCCTGTATCTCCCCAATGTCTAAACGGCCTCCAAAGTTTATGACAGTCTTCCTTTTCCATTGCTTATTCAATCTGCTAACAGTTACCTAAAACCTAAAATGAGGGGGTTAATTATAAGAAAATGGAAGTACAAGTTTTTTTTACACTCTCCTTCCATTGCAGCCTTTCTTGCTACATTAAAGGAGAAGTATGCGAATCAAACAAACCAAACATACATACACAGCTCAAGACCGATAACTGAGCAATCACATGACAGCTGATCGCTCAGCTCTTGTTTTTTTTTAGAGTGGAGAGCAGTGACTGTCAGTCACCACTCTCTGGTCTTCCCTTCCAGTTCACTGGGGCTCTGGGCTTCAGAGGGGGTAAGTGCAGCTGGCTTAAGCCATCAGCAGGGCACTGCGAGATGGAGCCAGCTATCAATCAGGCAGCTGGGTGACAATATGGTCAGGACCCTGCCAGAACCTGAAGTAGCTCTGTGATGTCAGCTGACAGCAGGCAATAGCTTGCTATAAGCTAACTCTGGGTGACAGGAGAGCAAAAGTAAGTGCACTCTTGTGACCCAGACGAGAAGTACAGCCAAAAACCTAACCAGAGCTAACTCTGGGTGACAGGAGAGCAAAAGTAAGTGCACTCCTGTGACTCAAACGAGAAGTACAGCCAGAACCTGAAGTAGCTCTGTGATGTCAGCTGACAGCAGGCAATAGCTTGCTATAAGCTAACTCTGGGTGACATGAGAGCAAAAGTAAGTGCACTCCTGTGACCCAGACGAGAAGTGCAGCCAAAAAAAGCTTTGGCCATGCTTCTCTTTTAAATAAAGGCAAGCATTTTGTCTGAGAAGGTATGATCGTAGAGGAAGCAAAGATACGGTTCTTCCATTTCCATCTCCATCTGCTTCTGTAACTGTCTGGTGTATTTTGCAAAGTAAAAACATATTTGTTCTCTATTATTAGCAGAGCTAAAGGAAGTAGACTGTGGAGACTGGGGGAAGGCGGTACTAAAAGAAGGGAAAAGCGATAGGTTGGCACAACAAATAATGTGTTCGAAGAGAGAAAGGGAAAGTCATATTCTAGGGAAGCCAATCTCAACTAGTTCTGTGGAACCTCAGAAATCTTGCCCCAAAGTCACAAGCACCAACAAAGGAGGTATAATTATTCTGATACGCCTGTCAAGTAGAATTGTGACTATGGGGCACTTTTACGTCAGTTTTTTTTTAATTGGTAAAATGATATTTTTCTGCATATATGTGTTACTGTTTTTTACAGAGACTCTGGGGTTGATTTTATAAAGGCAGCAAGCCAGTTTTTTGTGCAAGGGAATTTTCCCTTTGGTTTATGAGTGAAGTGAAGCCTTGCTGACTTTGAGCATCCAATCATGTGCAAGCAAAAATACAGTTTTTATTCCTTGAACATGATTGGGTATTCTTTGCAAAGTGAGTTTGCACCACATTCACTAAGCAAAGTGAACTACCAATATGCCTTTAGTAAATCAAACCCTCTGATAGATTCTAATAGCTCTAACATAAACATCCATTGCTGCCCCAGCTGTTGTACTCTAGGTTCTGGAAAAGCTAAAATTCACCTCCTCAAATTTTTATGGAGAACATCAGTTAGGAAAATGAGTATTTATTAAAAGAATATGGCAACTGATGAAGTGTAAAAACTAAAGAAAATGTTTCAAGCAACTTGATCCTTTCCCTTTATAACTTCTTCTGTCATTACGGCAGTGAAAAGCATGCCATTCCCGCCTGCTAAGATAATCTCTACATGTATTTATAAAATATAAGACATATTGATAGTCTGTCAATGCATTGCTCAATACAGGTCTTAATTATTTATCCACCGGTACCGGCCTTGCAGGGTTCCATCAGCACATGATGATCTGGTAAATGAGACATTTTTAAGTTTTCACATATGCAAACACATCAATCACTATTTTAAACTTAAACATTTTAACACTTCAAATTTGTCATGCTGTAAAAAGCACACACATCTAATAAATAGTGAACCAGGCACAAAAAGTACAAAAGACAAAAACAGTATTAACATGAAAATCAATTAAGTACTTTCCTGGATCAAATCAAAATATGCACCAAACCGGAACCCAAAATACTAAAATGTCATCCACTTTGAATGAATTCCCATTATCCTGGGTAACAGTGCTTCCCAGAGACCCAGAGAGTTCAAAGACTAGAGCTATAGACAGAGTTTTTACAAATGAGAGCATGCAGTCAATTAATAAGTATTACAATAATGTGTGTTTTTATTAATTATATAAATGTAGAAAAACACATGCATTAGTAGCAATAGAAATGCATGTCATTTACACCCTAATTAGCAAAGGGTGATGGTTTTTAGGGCAGCAACAGATAGCAACCAATCAAAATAAACCATGTCATAGTCTGACTTTAGCAGAGTGGATTCTGCTTGGTTGCAGTTAAAGTGTATGCATAGCCCAATACATTTTTTTTGTTTTGGATAGTATAGGGTGGGGTTAAAACCCATGTTCGTTTATTTTACTCTATTGGCCTGTTAAGGAGATTCTCTTTCATATCCTGCCCCTAAAATGCAGAACACCTCTCCAAAATGAGAACAATGCCCGTTTTAGACAGCTGTAGGCAAAACAGGTGTCCTATTGGAAGATATTCCATCCTCCCTTGTTCTGGTTCCATCACTTTCTGTGACAATCAGTGACAATGGTTACCAGGTCAAACAAAGGGTAAATCTACTCAGCTGGGGCACAGATATTAAAACCAGCTTGACAGTGGCTCTAACCATTCCATGTTCTATCCAAAAGTAAATGTAGACTGTTTTTTTTTGTATACATTTGCTTTAGAAATGTTCACTTTTTACTGAATAGGGCTGGTATGTGTTCAGAAATTAGGTCTAATAAGTTCTTTTAAATCATGGTCATTTTTCTTTTCTATACCCTGTTGTATATAAATGCCCATTTATTAAACAGTATTACTTTTATTTCCAGTAGATGGCAGTATATTCCAATTGAGTTCTGCAGTATCTCTCTCTCTCTCTCTCTCTCTCTCTCTCTCTCTCTCTCTCTCTCTGCTGGACTCATCAAAAAAATTGCTAACCATTATTCATGTGACAACCTTAAGGTTAATTACCAGTTCTCACTAGTATTTGGCCAGCCCATAGACATTCTGTCATTAAAGTTTATCAGAATTAGAGTCTTGAAAGAGCACTAAAAGCAGCAACAATAGGACAGAAGCACTAAGCAAATAGTGCCACTAGGTGGCGACCTCTGCTTACTCTGTGTACATCAAGCTCTTCAGTTTAATTGAATCTCAAAGCTATTAGTTGAAGTAGAGCCCTAACTGTAGTAACAGCTGCTAAATGACAATACATATAAACATTGATGTTTTATTAGACTCTGAAGTATTTTAATGTATCACTGAACTCATACCCTTTGTAATTTGGAGGAATGATGTTATTTCACGTTCCCTGAAAGGGTACCCTTGATGCCTAATTAAGATCTTCATCACTACTGCAATGCACAGTATACTCTGCTATGGATTGTAACCACTACATTAGGTGTTTAGAGGGAAATGTATAACTAGGAATGGGCTAATATTAACAGAATTTTATTATATTATGGACAAACTAAAGTCTTTAATAAAGTCTGGTATTTTTTTTTATGTTTGTACATGCACTGGGAAAACTACATGTGTGCATTGAGTTGCGCTTTTTTTTTTAGGTGCGCTGGGCAGGTGCATTGTCATGCGTCAACCTGCGTTTCCTTTGTGCTATGAAATGCGTTTTGACAGGCGCTGACAAATATTTCAATGCAGTTTTGAGTAGAAGTTTTGGAGTAGATAAGGTTAACAGCCATTGACCAAGACTTGTTGATTTCTAATCATAAGAATATCAACAAACCATTGATGCAATAAACAGTCCTTATTCCAGGAAAAAATTAATAAACCATAAAAAGGGAAAATTTTGCCTTTTTTATGATTTATTATTTTTTTCCTGGAATAAGGACTGTTTATTGCATCAAGAGGTTGTTGATATTCTTATGATTAATATGTCATGTTAAACGTTAAACTGATTTTTTGTGATATCGCACATAAGAGTTGCTGGTTTTTCCTGAACTTTTCGGAATTATCATTTACAGTGTTTCATAATAAGCGCGATTTCTTTCCCTTTATATATTTTAGCTTGTTGATCCCTATTGCCAATATATCAAAAATGCACATTATATGCGTTTTGAAGCACTCTCATTGACTTCTATGGGGCCTCCCAATGCACTAAAACACATAAGAAAAATGGACATTTCAGATTTATTAAAACGCACTTCACTGGAGTGCTAGGATAAGAGCAGGAACTATGGGGGAGATTTACTAAAACTGGAGCGTGCAAAATCTGGTGCAGCTCTGCATAGAAACCAATCAGCTTTCAGTTTTTTTTTTTTGTCAAAGCTTAATTGAACAAGCTGAAGTTAGAAGCTGATTGGCTACCATGCACAGCTGCATCAGATTTTGCACTCTGCAGTTTTAGTAAATCAACTCCTGTGTTTATTACAGGGAAAAATATATTTAGCGCATTGCAACATGTACATTAAAGTTCAACAGTGTAAATGGGCCCTCAGTGGGTCCCGGTAAATGTATATTGTTTGGATTTTGAAATAAAGCTAGTTTACCTACACTAAATTTCTATTGGTATGAACAAAAAACATGCAGTGTTTATGATGTCAGTACAAGCCAATGAGATTGCAGCTGTATTTTTCTAGGTTTTCCTGAAAATCTGATTGGTTGCTATGGGCAACACCATTTTTTTCTCAAGGTTTAACAAACCAGGGCACTTTAAGAAACACTTTAAGGACACTTTATGGAAATGCATTGGTTATATGTTTCAAGTTATTGCAACAAAGATTAAACTTATTTGTAAACATACATAGGTCACATTCCATACAGCAAAAACAGAATATCCTCATAAGCATTGCTCCTTCACATTGCTATGCAAGTAGAAACAAAGATCAGCTTCATACAGTAACATCTCATCTGCAACAAAGTATTTGTAGAGTGGGACATTGGTCCTAAGTCACATAAATGCACATAAGGCTATGCATAGGATAACAAGTTACATTGTAGAAACCTATAATTAAAAAAAGGGAGTTCCTGTCCTATCCACACTCAGCACCAATTCTGAAGCCTCCATTCAGGCAGAAGCCAAGCCTTATTCATCCATATAAGGGCATCCTCCTTCTGATCCGCATTTATAGACCAATTGGAAGACAGCAAGGTGGAGGAGGAGCCTATGTGATTCCCTGGGTAGCTGGCTAACCTGCTACCTGTCAATCCACTGTCATAGCATTGCAAGGAGCAAGCTGAGAACACAAGCACACTGCAAACCACATCCATTAACAGCACAACACTGGCAATAGAGAAGTTGTTGGTGTTGTCACTGGAAAGCTCATAGCCCCTAGCAAGTATAAAATGTAGCTATGACATTATCCTGTCCTACATTGATTTGCTTCAGTATGGTTTAGCTATTGTAAAGTGGTAAGTAAATGCTTATGCAGCTCAGTTATAACTGTCTCTCTTATAAGTAGCACATTATGCTTGCACTATGAGTTCAATTGAAGTATAAACCCTCCCCCCCCCCCCCCCCAATATGTGTGATGACAGCTGATGGTGATCTAAAGCTGCCCATACACTATACAGTCATATCAGAGACAATCTATTTTCGAGCTACCATCAATTATGAAATGTAATGAATGGGTACACATTGAATAGATTGTATAGGTATGTGTTTATATTGCATATGTTTGTTAAATCTAAAGAACAGAGATCTGATTGTATATTGTATGGCTAGCTTTAGATCACCTTCTGGTGTCATGACACCCATTGGAGGTGTCTTTTTTTTTTTTTTAGCTATTCATAAAATAGACAAAATAAGCATATTCCTAAACAATCTATTCAATTTGTATCCAACCAGACACTAAATAGTTGATGGTAGATCTAAAGGAGATTTTAAAATGAGATTGTATAGAGTATGACAAGCTGAAAACATAAATTGCTTGTGTTCTGGTAAATGTCGTGAGCTGTTTGCATATGGAATAGAGTAATTGTCATTAAATAAAAATCTGTGACACCAATAAATCCATAAGATGCAGCCATACAGCCAGATTGCAGCATAAATGACTTCTGGTGTTAGGAGGGGATGATCTCCAAAAAAAAATGCCAATTTCTGTCCTCTCTAAGGAGGGAAAAGGGGGCATAGCAGGGTCCCCCCTAGTCTCCCTGAGTTTCCAGCGACTACACACATAACATCCCATTGCAGCCCTGTTACCTTGACACTGGACGGATCAAATGCTGGTTCTTTGGGTTTGACAGGTTCTGGGGCTGGTGCTGGTGCCGGTGCTGGGGCAGCAGCTGCTGCTGGTTTCTTCACATCCTTCTTAGGTGCCATTGTACTTTAGTGTTATTGGAGCAAACAAGGATCCAGGGAGAAACAAGAAAACCCTAAGTGT